>JACEEZ010015960.1:0-17500 GCA_016584305.1 Chionoecetes opilio
ACTTTTAAGAAAGACCACCCAACTGTCTTCGCTCCGCCCTGGGATCGAACCCGGGACTTCTCGGTTGTGAGCCGAGCGTGCTAACCACTACACTACGGGGCCACCTGTAATATCAAGATCCGGTGTAAAATGGACGAGGGCTGCGCGGTCCTTTCCTGAGACACTGACTACATATGGTATTATTTCACACTAGGACCGAAATTGCTTACACAATTGGGCGTGTGGTTTTGGGCAATTGGGCGGGTGGGCGGGCCGCCCGCCACAGGTTTCGGTGGCCACAGGTAACAGTGGCCGGCGGCCGCCCGCCCGCTACTCCATTTTGGGCTCTGCCACGCCCTGCTGGGATGAAATTATTACCCTAACCTAACCGAACCTAACCTTCTAACGGGAGGGGCTCCGTCCCCTTCGACCCCTGATGGGATTATTAACCTAACCGGCGCGCAGTTCTCGCCCACTATAACCCATTTAGCTCACATGAACGCGTCTTCATCTGTCACTGTTCTCTTCTAACAATCACCTCCTCCCTTTTCATCACCAGTAGCTACGTATATATATGCCCCTAAAGTTAAAACATTAACAACAAATCTCCGCGCCTCTCGCTGTCATCGCTTCATCTTTGTTTGTTATTGTTGGGTGAAGTGGTTGGCCCAACCGTGTGCTAGATGTGTTGTCAGTGTTCGACGAACAGGTCCAACCAAATGCATGTTTGGTTCGACGAAACGCCTCGTGTGATACCCGCTTTAGCCCCCGCCCTGCTCGCTAGGACACCTCACACCCTGTCCTAGCCAAACCTCGAAATTAGGAAGAGTCTTAGCGATTTAGGATGCGCTCGAAAATTATTTTAGGACGCCGGCCGCCATATTTAAGACTCGAGCGAGTCTAAGACGAATCCTAAATCTCTATAAGTATGGGCCCTGATCATTATTCAACAGAATTAAGTTGTATTTCTCCATTAAACTCAAACCAGCTCACCTCCCTCGTCTACTTTCTGTGTTCCAAGAAAAACCTATGTGACCATTAAAATCTCCCAGAATCATCAATGGTTGTTGTATCCTTTCTTCTATAATCCTTTCTATTTCATTATGCTTCTCCTTTCTTTTTTCTTCTGTCTTCATCTTTCTTTCCACATGGGCAGTAGACTACTACCATATAAAATTGCTCATTTTTCTCCTTGCACTTCACATATAAAATATCCTTAATTTTTGTTGGTACTACCTCTATTTCCACCTCTTTCTCCTTTTTCCACAACACCATCAGTCCTCCGCCCTTCTTGTCTGTTGTTTCTCTCATACTTGTTACACAGTTTATGTTATCAGATAATTTTATTTTGTTTAGCTTGAACTGTGTTTCTGGTAGGCACATTATGGTATTATTTTCAATTAACTTTTCAATTTCACACATCTTAACATTAGTTAACCCTTGTATATTTGTACACTTCACTATGATATATTCTTGTTGCTCTTTTCTATCCTTGGCCTACTTTTGCTGTTGTTGTTTCTTTGTTATTTACAAAAAAATTCTCCTCGTAAGTTGGCCTTTCCTTATGAAGCATCCTCTTCATCATTTTCTCTTTTCTCTTTAAGCTGCTCTCTGAGTTCCTTGTCTCTGATCCTTTCCTTTAAGATGAAGTCCGGCACCACAAACACACTCTTGTATTACTCTTGACGTGCCTCTTTTAATTTCTTTGCTGTTTTCACTATTTCCCTTTTTTGCCCGTTCCTGTGTCAACTTTCTAAGGCCTCTTCCATTTGTGCCCAAGTTGCATAAAACCAGTTCTTTCATTTCAGGGTTGGGTTCTGGGTTCAGGGTTGGGTTCGCGTGTCACAAATGGAATGCAAAAACCCCGTTTTTTGTTTACAAACATACTCACTGGCGAGGCAATTTAAGAGAGAGAGAGAGAGAGAGATACCGAGAGAGAGAGAACGAGAGAAGAGAGATAACAAGAGAGAGAGATAACAGAGGGGAGAAGATAACGAGAGAGAGATAAAAAGAAGAGATAACGAGAGAGAGAGAGAGGAGAGAGAGAAAAAGAGAGAGGAGAGATCGAATACGAGAGATAAAAACTAGCTAGCTGCTATGTGAAGGGATCATATCAAGTTTAAGATCGCGGGAAAGCATGGCCTCCACCAGCCATGTATGCCTCTTTTATGCCGTGGGGCCCAAGGCGACCATTGTTTGTTATGAACTGAAACTCTACCCAAGCTACCGACCTCTCAATGTGGAGTAGAGAAAGTTCACGGGTTTTGCTGGGTCACTACGCGCTTTGCCTCGGACCCAGGTTTTTGTGCGCAAAAAGGAAAAGCCTGAACCTTGGGTTCCGTGAACTGGTTCTTGAAATGTCGCAAATGGAAGAGGCCTCTAGTAGTGCTCTTGGTCTTCTTTCCCCGGCCTGTTCTCTCTGCTCTGTTTTTTCCCCCCTCCTAATGACCTCCTCATCTGGATATCTTCCATCTTCAACTCGTTTATTTAAAAATTTCCATACATCTTTCCTTGTCTTGTTCTTTTGATCTTTCAGGCTAAGATTCTCTATATCCGATTCTTTTAGGTTGTAAAGCACAACATTCTTCCTCCTTTTTTTCTTTCTTCTCTCTCTCATCTAGCATTTCCTCTACTAGTCTTGCTATGTCATCCTTTAATTTCTCCTCCATTTTTCCCATTTTTTCTTTACCTCGTCTACCTTTCTCTGCTTTGTTCTACCTGCTTTCTTATTCTTTCCCAATCTCAGTCACCTCTTCCCTCTCTTGTCTCTTATGGCTGCTCTCTTGCTCCCTCCTCTCCTTCCTTGCCTTTTCATAACTTTTCATCAACCCAATCGCTCCCTCACTTTGTTTTTTTAGTCCTCTCAATTCAGTTTGCATTTCCTCATTATCCTTTTTCATCCCCTTCATTATCCTTTCCGAGCCTCATTTACTTCCCTGCACACTCTTCCTCATTGATGGTTTGCATTCTTTACAGAACCACTCCTGTTCCTTATTCTTTACTAATTCCTTATACAGTGTCTCTGGTATATCCTCACAATCTCCGTGGAGCCATAGTTAAAAGCTGTCACATTGTATTCCCATTGTCCACTACGGCCCTGCGGCAAGGTTTACACTACATGCTTCCCTTCCTGGGACCGTGGTGACCGGCTCCTCTTATTCTCCACTTCTTCTTCACAACTCCCACATTTATCCTCTTCATTTACTCCTCCGTAGAATCCACAGTCCTTGCACACCTTTGACTTCATCGTATGGGCCTTTCGTACTTTCTTTATCACCTTGATATTGCATAAAAGCACTCGACCAGCAGCAATGTCTGCCACCCTTGCGCAAAAAAAATTAGTCCTTCCTGATATGGCGGATATTTTTGGCTGGGAAGAAAATTTCGGTCGGCGGATTTGGGCGAATTTTGAAGCGGGAACTGGCGATATGGCAGTCCACGCTGGCAAACTCTGCACCACTGCTCCCACCCCAAGACCCAGACCAAGGCTCACACACCTCCCTCTACGCCTCACAGGACCTGGGCCCATACTTATAAAGATTTAGGATTCGTCCTAGGATTCGTCCTAACCCTGCGTCCTAAGGTTCGAGGAAAGTCTAAGACGCATCCTAAGACGGCGGCTTAGGACGAAGCGCTGAGCGCTACATTTAGCAAGAGTCCAATTTGGATTTCATGAAATATCACTACTAAGAGTCATCAGAAAGGTATAAAAATATCAAAAAACACAAGATTAATATTTCTATGATAATTGCTGAAGACTACAACGAATGTATTCATCTATAAGAATAATTGTACCAGATATGCAACGTTCCGTTCAAAAGACACAAGCATTGACATTGTCTTCCGCTCTATCGACGAGAAAAATATATTTTTCAGGACAAGACTTTCATCCTTGGCCAGCTCTTTCAAGCAAGGAAAAATGTCCTATGTCCTGCGAGGGGAATTTTCACATGCCGAATGATCGGTGAAGAGATACGTCAAGGACTCTGCCGGTTATAATGGACGAGGACTTCGCGGTCGTTTTCAAGACACCGACTATTTTTTCCTGGCCTACAATAGGTACTTTTTCTAATGGAGATAGGGTTATAATGGACGAGTTTTCGCGGTCGTTTTCAGAGACACCGACTATTTTTTCTTGGCCTACAATAGGTGCTTGGAAAGACTTTGGAGCTCCTCCTTCCGGCTTTGACTGAAATGAACTACCGTACTGTATTGTATGCTTATTGTACTTCACATCTGTAAAGGTTCCAGCGTGCGCTCAGCCTTGGTTAACCCACACGGCGCTATGAAATATGAGGTGCCTCAAAAAATTCTAGTCCAGTAGGTAGTTAGGTTAGGAATACTTTGTGGTTAAGGTTAGGTTAGGTTAAGGTATACTTTGTGGTTAAGGTTAGGTTAGGTTAGGTATACTTTGTGGTTAAGGTTAGGTTAGGTTAGGTATACTTGTGGTTAAGGTTAGGTTGTTAGGTTAGGTATACTTTGTGGTTAAGGTTAGGTTAGGTTAGGTATACTTTGTGGTTAAGGTAGGTTAGGTTAGGTTAGGTATACTTTGTGGTTAAGGTTAGGTATACTTTGTGGTTAAGGTTAGGTTAGGTATACTTTTGTGGTTAAGGTTAAGTTAGGTTCGGTTAGGTATACTTGTGGTTAAGGTTTAGGTTAGGTTAGGTATACTTTGTGGTTAAGGTTTAGGTTAGGTTAGGTATACTTTGTGGTTAAGGTTAGGTTAGGTTAGGTTAGGTATACTTTGTGGTTAAGGTTAGGTTAGGTTAGATTTTTACATATAGTGACTTTGATGATTTTTTTGGGAGCCATAAATCACTTATATTTGCTTCCCCCCACCCAAAAAACCCCGTATTCCCGCCAGTTCCCCAGGCTTGTTGGCTATAGGGGGAAGAAAAAAAAGATAGGGGTGAAGGACTTCTTCCAAAGTTTTACCGTTCCTTGTTCTAATGAAGTTTTATTTTGCGCAAACCCATAAAAAAAAAATTAAAAAAATGTATACTTTGTGGTTAAGGTTAGGTTAGGTTTCATTAAAACCTATATGGTTAGGTTAGGTTTCATTAAAACCCTTACAGTTAGGTTAGGTTTCATTAAAACCTATAAGGTTAGGTTAAGTTTAATTTTTGTTAATTTTTTTTTTTTTTTTTTTTTTTTTTTGCGCAAAATAAAACTCTCTCCATTAGAGCAAGCACCTATTGTAGGCCAAGAAAAAATAGTCTGTGTCTCTGTAAACGACCGCGAAACTCTCGCCCATTATTACCGGAGATAGTTTTATTTTGCGCAAGCCCAGTTTAAAAACAAAAACAAAATTATCACCGAATATTATGGTACCATTTCCATTAAAAACACTATCTCCATCAGAAAAAGCACTAAAACTTGGCCGGGAAAGAGTTGTCAGAGTCTTATAGGTTTTAATGAAACCTATAATGTTAGGTTAGATATACTTTGTGGTTAAGGTTAGGGGTAAATCTTAAGAACAAAGGCTCCACCCTCTATCTTCTTCTTATAGCCAACAAGCTTGGGGACATGGTGGGAAACCGGAGTTTTTGGGTGGGGGAGCACACACATAAGGGAAATATGGCCCCCCCAAAAAAATCCCTAAACTAGGGATATTCCCTAGTTCATGAACTTTATCGGGGAAATATTACCCCGATTAAGTCTATGTACTAGGGAATTTTCCCTAGTTTAGGGATTTTTTTGTGGGGAGTCATATTTCCCTTATGAGTGTGCTCCTTTTGTGGGGGAGCACACATATAAGGGAAATATTTCCCCGATAAAGTCCATGAACTAGGAAAATTTCCCTAGTTTAAGGATTGTTTTTTTGGGGGGCCATATTTCCCTTATGTGTGTGCTCCCCCACCCAAAAACCCAGGTTTCCACCATGTCCCCAAGCTTGTTGGCCATAAGAAGAAGATAGGAGATTGAGCCTTTATTCTAAAGATGACAAACTCTACAGACCTAACCTAGCACCCCTCTTCGAGCCCCTTGTGCTGTGCACTAACCTAACCTAACGTAACCTAACCTAACCTAACCTAACCTAACCTGACCTGCCCTAACCTAACCTAAAGGCCGTGTCACACAGACACTTTCCGGCATCTTTTGGTATTTTGCTACCAAAAGATGCCCGTAGTGGTGGCAAAAATATGCGCGTTCGTCACACGGCGTTTCGGCTACGAGCATCTTCTACTGGCATCTTCCGGGACCCGCAACCAAAACTAAATAATATAACATTATGGATCCGTGGAAATTTAATACTGGCCATGTAGACAAAGTAAGATCGGCACTCATTAAAATATAAACAGATGTCTTAAAGACAGCAAGTATATTACGTAGAGCCAACATTTGTGTCAGCTTAGCGTGGAGACCTTGTTTTTAAGATTTTCCAGGTTAGTTTTGGGTTTCATTAAAACCTAAAAGGTTAGGTTAGGTTTCATTAAAAACCTATAAGACCCTGACTAATTTCTCCCGGCCAAGTTTTAAGTGCTTTTTCTGATGGAGATACAGTGTTTTAATGGAAACGGTACCATAAAATTCGGTGATGATTTTTTTTTTTTTTTTTAAACTTTGGGCTTGCGCAAAATAAAACTACCTCCATTAGAAAATGCACCTATTGAAGACCAGGAAAAAATAGTCGGTGTCTGAAAACGACCGCAAAGTCATCGTCCATTATTACCAAATTGCTGAGTTAGGTTAGGTTAGATTTAGGCTATGTTAAGGTTTGGTTTAGGTTTGTTAAGCTTAGGGTAGATTTGGATTAGGTTATGTTGAGTTATTTAGGTTAAAAAAAAACAAATTTGATGGTGCGCGATTGTCGGGTGTTGCTCACCCGCCAACACACCGCCAACTCCTGCGAATATTTACCGTTTGGTTTAGGTCATCCTCGAGCCTGACAATTCTAATCTGTTTCATAGTGTAGATTTCTTCATTCTGGGTCTTTTAAACCCAATTTCCTTCCCATGGGCGCAATTGAATAATAATGCTGATACCTATACTACCTAGAATCTAGTTCTTTCAACCAAAAAACTGTTAAGTTAGGTTAGAGGTGGGGTTTGGTATATTAACAGATGATATCAAGAACAAATAAGAAAATTATCAAGACTACGGCAGTGGGAAGAGAAATAGAGTTATATGGATATTGTTCCATGGCTTAATAAATCACGACTTATTCTATTTTTTAAATTTTTATTTATAGTGAGCCTACTCTAAATCGCTTTTATTCTCAACATGATACCATTCTTCATCAACAGTTTGGTGGGATGCACTTCATCTGTATCACGATCCATGATATCAAGGCAGGAGGAACATGACTACTCAAAGAGTGAATAATAACACACTCGTGACTTGTCATGCACTGATCGCCGTATTTTTTCAGTGGTTGCTTGATATTACATCTCCCACTAGTCTGTCACATATATAATCCCTTCTCGGTCCAAGCGGTATCGCTTGATTAGTTATTTTATCAACAAGTTCGTCCAGTACATCTATCCTATCACGAAAAGTTCTCAGGAGTGGGTGGAGGCACTCCATGTTTACGTCCTTAGGACAAGTCTTAGCCGCCGCCCTGCTCGCTAGGACACCTCACACCCTGTCCTAGCCAAACCTCGAAATTAGGACGAGTCTTAGCGATTTAGGATGCGCTCGAAATGATTTAGGACGCCGGCCGCCATATTTAAGACTCGAGCGAGTCTAAGACGAATCCTAAATTCTTTATAAGTATGGGCCCTGGCCAGGAGCTCCTAGGGTTCCTCAGGGCATCCTCGCAGCCCTAAACAGCCCCCAACACCCTAAAGACCGTGCTCCACCCACCCCTGTCCTGCTGCCTCCCCTCTCACCTGCAAGGCTAAAAAATATTGCCTCAAACACACTTGCCAGGCTGTTTGTTTTTGCTTTTCTAGAGGTTAACTTGTGAAGTAAGTGATATTTTTGGGCACAAACCCTGCTGTCCACGAGTAGGGGTGGATGGTACTCTCGGCCCACCGATCTCTCGTCCCCGTCGGCGAGAGTTCCAACTTGTCAAGGGGTCCTCTTTGGCCAAGACTCAATAGTGCGGTAACATTTCGGCAGTGGGCATTCACCGATTTCGAGGCCGAAACTTAGATTTCCTGAATTAGTTTGATGTGTTTTGAATGAATCTGGCACTCGTTTTTTGTCGGAAATCAATGTTTGTTTACAGGTGTGGGGGGTGCCCGCCCCGCCCCGCAACCTGCTCCGCTTTTGCACTGCCGTAGTATTGATCATTTTCTTTTTTTCTTGATATCATCTGTTACTAAACCAAACCCCAACCTCTAACTAACCTAATCTGATTTAACCTAACTTAACCGTGTCTTGCAGAAATCTTGGTAGATTTTTGGATGTGAATACACGACATCAGCGAAGGACATTCGAGCGAATGGCTATCGATAGAAGACCATTCGAGCGAATGGCTATTCATAGAAGGATCATTCGAGCGATAGCTATCTGGNCAAAATATAAAATCCTTATTTTGTGTACTACCTTATTCCACCTTTTTCCTTTTCACAACCCCACAGTCTCCGCCCTTTGTCGTTTTTTCTCTCATACTTGTACACAGTTTATTTTACAGATAATTTTATTTTGTTTAGCTTGAACTGTGTTTCTGGTAGGCACATTATGGTATTATTTCAATTAACTTTAAATTTTCACACATCTTAACATTAGTTAACCCTTGTATATTGTACACTTCACTATGATATATTCTTGTGCTCTTTTCTACCCCTTTTGGGGCCTACTTTTGCTGTTGTTTCTTTGTTATTACAAAAAAATTCTCCTCGTAAAGTTGCCTTTCCTTATGAAGCATCCTCTTTCATCATTTTCTCTTTTCTCTTAAGCTGCTCTCTGAGTTCCTTGTCTCTGATCCTTTCCTTTAAGATGAAGTCCGGCCCCACAAACACACTCTTGTTTTACTCTTGACGTGCCTCTTTTAATTTCTTTGCTGTTTTCACTATTTCCCATTTTGCCGTTCCTGTGTCAACTTTACTAAGGCCTCTTCCATTTGTGCCCAAGTTGCATGAACCAGTTCTTTCAGTTCAGGGGGGGTTCTGGTTCAGGGTTGGGTTCGCGTGTCACAAATGGAATGCAAAAACCCCGTTTTTTGTTTACAAACATACTCAGCTGGCGAGGCAATTTAAGAGAGAGAGAGAGAGAGAGATACCGAGAGAAAAGAGAACGAGAGAGAGAGATAACAAGAGAAAAGAGATAACGAGAGGGAGAGAGAAACGAGAGAGATAACAAGAGAGAGATAACGAGAGAGAGAGAGAGAGGAGAAGAGAGGAAGAGAGAGGGGGGTAGCGAGAGATAACGAGAGATATAACTCAGCTAGCTGCTATGTGAAGGGATCTATCAAGTTTAAGATCGCGGGAAAGCATGGCCTCCACCAGCCATGTAGGGCCTCTTTTATGCCGTAGGGCCCAAGGCAAACCATTGTTTGTTATGAACTGAAAACTCTACCCAAGCTACCCACCTCTCAATGTGAGTAGAGAAAGTTCACGGGGTTTTTCTGGGTCACTACGCGCTTTGCCTCGGACCCCGGTTTTCGTGCGCAAATGGAACGCCTGAACTCTTGGGTTCCGTGAACTGGTTCTTGAAATGTCGCAAATGGAAGAGGCCCTAGTAGTGCTCTTGGTTTCTTTCCCCGGCCTGTTCTCTCTGCTCTTTTTTTCCCCATCCTAATGACCTCCTCTATTGGATATCTTCTATCTTCAACTCGTTTATAAAATTTCCATACATCTTTCCTTGTCTTGTTCTTTTTGATCTTTCAGGCTAAGATTTCTATATCCGATTCTTTTAGGTTGTAAAGCACAACATTCTTCCTCCTTTTTTCTTTCTTCTCTCTTCATCTAGCATTTCCTACTAGTCTTGCTAGGGTCATCCTTTAATTTCCCCTCCATTTTCTCCCATTTTTTCTTTACCTCGTTTTACCTTTCTCTGCATTTGTTCTACCTGCTTGCTTTTCTTTCCCAATTCTCAGTCACCTCTTCCCTCTCTTGTCTCTTATGGCTGCTCTCTTGCTTCCTCTCCTCTCCTTCCCTTGCCTTTTCATAACTTTTCATCAACCCAAAATCGCTCCCTCACTTTGTTGTTTTAGTCCTCTCAATTCATTTTGAAATTTCATCATTATCTTTTTTCATCTCTTCATATCCTTTCCGAGCCTCATTTACTCCTGCACCTCTTCCTCATTGATGGTTTGCATTCTTTACAGAAACCACTCCTGTTCCTTTTTCTTTACTAATTCCTTATACAGTGTCTCTGGTATATCCTCACAATCTCCGTGGAGCCATATGTTACAGCTGTCCCATTGTACCCCATTGTCCACTACGGCCCTGCGGCAAGGTTTACACTTACATGCTTCCCTTCCTGGTGACCGTGGTGACCGGCTCCTCTTATTCTCCACTTCTTCTTCAACAACTCCCACATTTACCCTCTTCATTTACTCCTCCGTAGAATCCACGTCCTTGCACACCTTTGACTTCATCGTATGACCTTTCGTACTTTCTTTATCACCTTGATATGCATAAAGCACTCGACCAAGCAGCAATGTCTGCCACCCTTGGCGCAAAAAAAATTAGTCCTTCCTGATATGGCGGATATTTTGGCTGGGAGAAAATTTCGGTCGGCGGATTTGGGCGAATTTTGAAGCGGGAAACTGGCGATATGGCAGTCCACGCGGCAACTCTGCCACCACTGCTCCCACCCAAGACCCAGACCAAGGCTCACCTGCACCTCCTACGCCTCACAGGACCTGGGCCATACTTATAAAGATTTAGGATTCGTCCTAGGATTCGTCCAAACCCCTGCGTCTAAGGTTCGAGGAAAGTCAAAGGGACGCATCCTAAGACGGCGGCTTAGGACGAAGCGCTGAGCGCTACATTTAGCAAGAGTCCAATTTGGTTTTCATGAAATATCACTACTAAGAGTCATCAGAAAGGTATAAAAATATCAAAAAACACAAGATTAATATTTCTATGATAATTGCTGAAGACTACAACGAATGTATTCATCTATAAGAATAATTGTACCAGATATGCAACGTTCCGTTCAAAAAGACACAAGCTTGACATTGTCTTCGCTCTATCGACGAGAAAAATAATATTTTTCAGGAAAAAGACTTTCATCCTTGGCCAGCTTTTCAAGCAAGGAAAAATTTTCCTATGTCCTGCGAGGGGAAATTTTTCCCATGCCGAGATGATCGGTGAAGAGAAAACGTCAAGGACTCCCGGGTTTTAATGGACGAGGACTTCGCGGTCGTTTTCAAAGAAAACCCGACTATTTTTTCCGGGCCTTACAATAGGTACTTTTTTCTAAGGGAGATAGGGTTATAATGGACGAGAGTTTCGGCGGTCGTTTTCAGAGACACCGACTATTTTTTTTTGGGCCCTACAATAGGTGCTTGGGAAAGACTTTGGAGCTCCTCCTTCCGGCTTTGACTGAAATAAAACTACCGTACTGTATTGTATGCTTATTGTACTTCCATCTGTAAAGGTTCCAGCGTGCGCTCAGCCTTGGTTAACCCACACGGCCGCTATGAAATATGAGGTGCCTCAAAAATTCTAAGCCCAGTTAGGTTAGGTTAGGTTAGGAATACTTTGTGGGTGTTAAGGTTAGTTAGTAGTTAGGTTAGGTATACTTTGTGGTTAAAGGGTTAGGTTAGGTTAGGTATACTTTGTGGTTAAGGTGTTAGGTTAGGTTAGGTATACTTTGTGGTTAAGGTTAGGTTAGGTTAGGATACTTTGTGGTTAAGGTAGGTTAGGTTAGGTTAGGTATACTTTGTGGTTAAGGTTTAGGTATACTTTGGGGTTTTAAGGTTAGGTTAGGTATACTTTGGGGTTTAAGGTTAATTTTAGGTTGGGTTTAGGATACTTTGTGGTTAAGGTTAGGTTGGGTTAGGTAAAACTTTGGGGGTTAAGGTTAGGTTAGGTTAGGTATACTTTGTGGTTAAGGTTAGGTTAGGTTAGGTAGGTATACTTTGTGGTTAAGGTTAGGTTAGGTTAGATTTTTACATATAGTGACTTTGATGATTTTTGGGAGCCATAAATCACTTATATTTGCTTCCCCCACCAAAAACCCCGTATTCCCGCCAGTTCCCCAGGCTGTGGCTATAGGGGAGAAAAAAAAAAAAATAGGGGTGAAGGACTTCTTCCAAAGTTTTACCGTTCCTTGTTCTAATGAAGTTTTATTTTGCGCAAACCCAAAAAAAAAAAAATTAAAAAAATGTATACTTGTGGTTAAGGTTGGGTTAGGTTTCATTAAAACCTATATGGGTTAGGTTAGGTTTCATTAAAACCCTTACAGTTAGGTTGGTTTCATTAAAACCTATAAGGTTAGGTTAAGTTTAATTTTTGTTAATTTTTTTTTTTTTTTTTTTTTTTTTTGCGAAAAAATAAAACTCTCTCCATTAGAGCAAGCACTATTGTAGGCCAAAAAAATAGTCTGTGTCTCTGTAAACGACCGCAAAAACTCTCGCCCATTATTACCGGAGATAGTTTTATTTTGCGCAAGCCCAGTTTAAAAAAAAAAAACAAAATTATCACCGAATATTATGGTACCTTTTCCCATTAAAAACACTATCTCCATCAGAAAAAGCACTAAAACTTGGCCGGGAAAGAGTTGTCAGAGTCTTATAGGTTTTTAATAAAACCCTATAATGTTAGGTTAGATATACTTTGTGGTTAAGGTTAGGGGTAAATTTAAGAACAAAGCTCCACCCTCTATCTTCTTCTTATAGCCAACAAGCTTGGGACATGGTGGGAAACCGGAGTTTTTGGGTGGGGGAGCACACACATAAGGGAATATGGCCCCCCCAAAAAAATCCCCAAACTAGGGATATTCCCCAGTTCATGAACTTTATCGGGGAAATATTACCCCGATTAAGTCTATGTTACTAGGGAATTTTCCCTAGTTTAGGGATTTTTTTGTGGGGAGTCATATTTCCCTTATGAGTGTGCTCCTTTTGTGGGGGAGCACACATATAAGGGGAAAAATTTCCCCGATAAAGTCATAACTAGGAAAATTTCCCTGTTTAAGGATTTTTTTTGGGGGGCCATATTTCCCTTATGTGTGTGCTCCCCCACCCAAAAACCCCGGTTTCCCCCCTTGTCCCCCAAACTTTTTGGCCAAAGAAGAAGATAGGAGATTGAAACCTTTATTCTAAAGTGACAAACCTACAGACCTAACCTAGCCCCCTCTTCGAGCCCCTTGTGCTGTGCACTAACCTAACCTAACGTAACCTAACCTAACCTAACCTAACCTAACCTGACCTGCCCTAACCTAACCTAAAGGCCGTGTCACACAGACACTTTCCGGGATCTTTTGGTATTTTGTACCAAAAAATGCCCGTAGTGGTGGCAAAAATATGCGCGTTCGTCACACGGGCGTTTCGCTACGAGCATCTTTTACTGGCATCTTCCGGGACCCGCAACAAAAACTAAATAATATAACATTATGGATCGCTGAAATTAATATCGGCCATGTAGACAAAGTAAGGATCGGCACTCATTAAAATATAAACAGATGTCTTAAAGACAGCAAGTATAATACGTAGAGCCAACATTTGTGTCAGCTTAGCGTGGGACCTTGTTTTTTAAAATTTTCCAGGTTAGTTTGGGTTTCATTAAAAAACCCAAAAGGTTAGGTTAGGTTTCATTAAAACCTATAAGACCCTGACTAATTTCTCCCGGGCCAAGTTTTAAGTGCTTTTTCTGATGGAGATACCAGTGTTTAATGGAACGGTACCATAAAATTCGGTGATGATTTTTTTTTTTTTTAAACTTTGGGCTTGCGCAAAATAAAACTACCTCCATTAGAAAATGCACCTATGAAGACCAGGAAAAAAAAAAGTCGGTGTCCCGAAAAAGACCGCAAAGTCATCGTCCATTATTACCAAATTGCTGAGTTAGGTTAGGTTAGATTTAGCTATGTTAAGGTTTGGTTTAGTTATGTTAAGCTTAGGGTTAGATTTGGATTAGGTTATGTTGAGTTATTTAGGTTAAAAAAAAACAAATTTGATGGTGCGCGATTGCCCGGGTGGTTGCTCACCCCCCAACACACCGCCAACTCCCGCGGAATATTTACCGTTTGGTTTAGGTCATCCTCGAGCCTGACAATTCTAATCTGTTTCATAGTGTAGATTTCTCATTCTGGGTCTTTTAAACCCAATTTCCTTCCCATGCGCAATTGAATAATATGCTTTATACATATACTACCTAGAATCTAGTTCTTTCAACCAAAAACTGTTAGTTAGGTTAGAGGTGGGGTTGGTATATTAAAAAGATGATATCAAGAACAAATAAGAAAATTATCAAGACTTTCGGCGTGGGAAGAGAAATAGAGTTATATGGATATTGTTCCATGGCTAATAAATCACGACTTATTCTATTTTTTAAATTTTTATTTTTAGTGAGCCTACTCTAAATCGCTTTTATTCTCAACAGATACCATTCTTTATCAACAGTTTGGTGGGGATGCACTTCCCCTCTGTATCACGATCCATGATATCAAGGCAGGAGGAACATGAAATTTCCTCAAAGAGGAATAATAACACACTCGTGACTTGTCATGCACTGATCGCCGTATTTTTTCAGTGTTGCTTGATATTACATCTCCCACTAGTCTGTCCACATTATAATCCCTTCTCGGTCCAAGCGGTATCGCTTGATTAGTTATTTATCAACAAGTTCGTCCAGTACATCTATCCTATCACGAAAAGTTCTCAGGAGTGGGTGGAGCACTCCATGTTTACGTCCTTAGGACAAGTCTTAGCCGCCGCCCTGCTCGCTAGGGACACCTCACACCCTGTCCTAGCCAAACCTCGAAATTAGGACGAGTCTTAGCGATTTAGGATGCGCTCGAAATGATTTAGGACGCCGGCCGCCATATTTAAGACTCGAGCGAGTCTAAGACGAATCCTAAATCTTTATAAGTATGGGCCCTGGCAGGAGCTCCTAGGGTTCCTCAGGGCATCCTCGCAGCCCTAAACAGCCCCCAACAGCCCTAAAGACCGTGCTCCACCCACCCCTGTCTGCTGCTCCCCTCTCACCTGCAAGGCTAAAAAAGTATTGCCTCAAACACACTTGCCAGGCTGTTTGTTTGCTTTTCTAGAGGTTAACTTGTGAAGTAAGTGATATTTTTGGGCACAAACCCTGCTGTCCACGAGTAGGGGTGGATGGTACTCTCGGCCACCGGATCTCTCGTCCCCGTCGGCGAGAGTTCCAACTTGTCAAGGGGTCCTCTTTGCCAAGACTCAATAGTGGGGTAAAATTTCGGCAGTGGGCATTCACCGATTTCGAGGCTGAAACATATATTTCCTGAATAGTTTTGGTGTATTGAATGAATCTGGCACTCGTTTTTGTCGGAAATCAATGTTTGTTTACAGGTGTGGGGGGTGCCCGCCCCGCCCCGCAAACCTTGCTCCGCTTTGCACTGCCGTAGTATTGATCATTTTCTTTTTTTCTTGATATCATCTGTTACTAAACCAAACCCCACCTCTAACCTAACCTAATCTGATTTAACCTAACTTAACCGTGTCTTGCAGAAATCTTGGTAGATTTTTGGATGTGAATACACGACCATTCGAGCGAAGGACCATTCGAGCGAATGGCTATTCGATAGAAGGACCATTCGAGCGAATGGCTATTCGATAGAAGGATCATTCGAGCGAATAGCTATTCGATAGAAGGACCATTCGAGCGAATGGCTATTCGAGCGAAGGACCATTCGAGCGAATGGCTATTCAAGCGAAGGACCATTCGAGCGAATGGCTATTCGATAGAAGGACCATTCGAGCGAATGGCTATTCGAGCGAAGGACCATTCAAGCGAATGGCTATTCGAGCGGAGGACCATTCGAGCGAATGTGTAATTAATCTGTAAGATCATAGATATGCTATTATAGAGGCACGGTATTAAAAAAGCAGGATGCGACAGGCCACGTAGGGTTATGGAGGCAAGTTGTCCTGCTGTCATCCCCGAGTGGCTGCAGTGGAGCAGTGGCGTTGTCAGCCAGGGTTTCAAACATTGCTGGGCTGTGCTGTGCTGGGAGGAAGGGTAGTGCAAGGAGCTGTCTGAAGGGCCACTCAGGTTAAGCACCAGAGATTTGGTAGGGCACTTTACAACCAAGATCCACTGCCTTCCTCAATACAGCTCAGTGAAACTCCAGTGAAAGACACATCCCTGGATCTGAAGTGTTTCAATGTTAAGCACCAGAGGTTTGGTAGGGCACTTTACAACCAAGAGCCACTACCTTCCTCAATACAGCTCGGTGAAACTCCAGTGAAAGACACATCCCTGGATCTCCACATCTGGCATAACCTCACGCAAAGCGTCCCACACTGCCACACACACACTGCCAATGAATGCCCACACTGCCACACACACACTGCCAATGAATGCCCACACTGCCACACACACACTGCCAATGAATGCCCACACTGCCACACACACACTGCCACACACACACTGCCAATGAATACCTACACTGCCACATACACACTGCCACACACACACTGCCACACTCACACTGCCACACACACACTGCCACACACACACTGCCAATGAATACCCACACTGCCACACACACACTGCCAATGAATGCCCTCACTGCCACACACACACTGCCAATGAATGCCCACACTGCACACACACACTGCCAATGAATGCCCACACTGCCACACACACACTGTCAATGAATGCCCACACTGCCACACACACACTGCCAATGAATACCCACACTGCCACACCACTGCCAATGAATACCCACACTGCCACACACACACTGCCACACACACACTGCCACACACACACCGCCAATGAATACCCACACTGCCACACACACACTGCCAATGAATACCCACACTGCCACACACACACTGCCAATGAATACCCACACTTGCCACACACACACTGCCAATGAATACCCACACTGCCACACACACACTGCCAATGAATACCCCTCACTGCCACACACACACTGCCAATGAATACCCTCACTGCCACACACACACTGCCAATGAATACCCACACTGCCACACACACACTGCCAATGAATAACCACACTGCCACACACACACTGCCACACACACACTGCCAATGAATACCCTCACTGCCACACACACACTGCCACACACACACTGCCACACACACACTGCCAATGAATACCCTCACTGCCACACACACTCTGCCAATGAATACCCTCACTGCCACACACACACTGCCAATGAATACCCTCACTGCCACACACACACTGCCAATGAATACCCTCACTGCCACACACACATGCCAATGAATACCCTCACTGCCACACACACACTGCCAATGAATACCCTCACTGCCAAGAATACCCACACTGCCACACACACACTGCCAATGAATACCCTCACTGCCACACACACACTGCAATGAATACCCTCACTGCCAATGAATACCCACACTGCCACACACACACTGCCAATGAATACCCTCACTGCCACACCACACTGCCAATGAATACCCTCACTGCCACACACACACTGCCA
>JACEEZ010015960.1:22500-45930 GCA_016584305.1 Chionoecetes opilio
AAGGGCTCCCTTTATACCCGACGAAAATATCGGAAGGCCTGCTTCCCACTCGAGCCCCATTTCTGGTACTTGGCGAAGTCTCTTGGCCTGTCACTTTCGACTCACGTCTCCCCTTTTCCCACAAACAACAATTGTACACAATGTACAGGCCCTTCTCTACGTGAAGGGCCGAGGAACCCCCCAAACGAAAAAACCTCCCATCATCACAAGTTCCGCGGCAAAACTGCCCTCCCTTTGCCCGAAAAAATTCCCCCCGCCCCTTTGAAGCTCTTGAATCAAAACCGACTTCCGTCCGCCAAAACCCCCGGAAAAGGGCAGGAAAAAGGGAAAGTACGTCAGGGCCCGCCGCCCAATCGAGGGGCTTTGCGTCGTCAACGACAAAGCGAGGAGAGTGGCCTCATCCGTCCTTCAAAACCCGGCTGACCAAAGACAAGGAAAAAGCCAGTCCCTCCCCAAGGTGGACCATCGCCATCAACACCCGGGGACCTCGAAGGCTTCCCCTTCCCCGGCCAAGCCGGCCCCAAAGAGTTTGGGGGGGCTCCCCCTGCCCCCCCCACCGAGGGGGTAATACTCACCCAAAAGGGGGACCAGCAGCCCTCGGGGAAGGGATGTCCGGGTTTTCTCTTTTCAAGAGGTGACATCCCCCCCTTAAAGGCCAGTGCACAAGGGTAAATAAAAAAAGTTGTAATCCCCCCCCCTAAAACAACCGTTTTGAGGTCAAACTTTGCATACGATGGTTTTTTCATAGAGCCCCATTACCCAAATTTTAAAGAAAAATTTAAAAATTTTTTGATTTTTATTGGACCCTAATAACATAATTATACTCGGGGGATAAAAGTGCGTAAAGTGTGGGGAAAGGTTATCCAGCTTTTTTCTGTGAATACGGGAGGAGGCAAGGGTGCTTCCTTGCCCCATCATTTTCAACCTTGTAGGACGGGGTATTGGAAAGGGTTTTTTAATAAAATGATTTTGGAGCATCCGCACAAAAAAATATCACTGACTGTTTTGCCGATGAGCAGTAAACTTTGCTGAGTCGCTGGGGGTCCTGGTGATGGCTCTCGGGGCCTGCACGAGGGGGCAAAGCCTTTGGGGCTTGAGGTCTCCTGGTCAGACCAAGGTCAGGTATTTGGAACTTACTAGATAGCCCGTACAGTCTGTTCAGTGTTGGCGAGGCATTGAATCTTAAAAGTTTTACTACCTTTGGGAGCGCAGTCCATAATGACGGCGGGTACGTCAAGAAATCTTCGGGGCAGATTGGCAAGCCACGGTGTCCCTGGACTCGCCAGCGGGGGTATTTGGCGTTGTCGGTACCGGGCAGGAGGAAAAGATCCCGGGTTTTTCAAATTTGCGTGTGATCCCGTTTTCTCTATGGTTGTGGACTGGGCACTAAATAGTATTGAAGACGAACAATCAATGCCTTTTGGAAAAAAGTGTCTTTCCCAGAATCATGGGGGTTTGCTGGGTGATTAGTGTCAAATCAGCGATTTTACCGTAACTAAACGAGGCCTATTACCTGCATAGTCCGCGCGCCAACTTCGGGATATGGGCTGTGGCACGCTACCTAAAGATCCTTCCCATCGGGTTTTTTCGTAAGAGCAATCCGGCGTGGAGGGGCCAAAGGGGGCGCCCACAAGGCTCGTGGCTAGGGCAAGTTGATGTTTCTTGTCGAGAGCTGCTTGGTATGGGAAAGGAGCCTGCATGGGAACTCGCGCGTGGTGACCCCCGGGAGTGGCGTCATAGGGTGGGCGAGGCGACGCGCCCCCCGGTGTATGCCCTCAATGATTGATCGATATATATATATATATATATATATATATATATATATATATATATATATATATATATATATATATATATATATATATATATATATAATTATATATATTATATATATATATATATATATATATATATATGGGTGGTCCACCAAAAAATTTTTCTACTTTTATTCCTCCACAAGGTTATTTTTTGTCCATTACCCACATAGGTTACAAGGCTATGAAATTTCATGGCGATAAAACTTAATTTAGAGGTCGCCCCATCATCTCGCTTTCTATCAGGATTTAACCCGGAAAATATCACATACCCGATTTGGAGCACTTCCTGACATCACAGACCCAAATGGTGTTGATTTCTGAATTTTCCGGGGTTGGTAAGCCCATAGACACATTTTATCAACTAAAAACTGATATACAGCTGTCTGAATGCTGATTTTCATTATTTGGTTTTCATACCGTAATTAGGGGTAGGCCATACCCTGGTTAGGGTACTTCTAATAAGATAGAACAAAATGGTTTGCATTTTTGAACTCAGAAGGGTCGATTTACACATAGAAATGCTTTCATACTTCATTTATTTACTAAAACCTGCAAAATATGACAGAACATTTTATTTCTCTATTTTCCTATAGAAAAACGATTTTTTTGGCAATATTTTGTGAATTGTCATAAATCAGTGTCGATGAAACCACTTCTATGTGTAAATCGATCTTCTGAGTTAAATAATGCGAACCATTTTGCTTTATCTCTACTAGAAGTACCCTAACCAGGGTATGGCCTACCCCAAAAATTTACTGTGAAAACCAAATAATGAAATTCAGCATTCAGACAGCTGTATATCAGTTTTTAGTTGATAAAATGTGTCTCTGGGGTTATCAACCCCGGAGAATTCAGAAATTGGCAGACCATTTGGGTCTGCGATGTCGGGAGGTGCTCCAATTCGGGTATGTGATATTTTCCGGGTTAAATCCTATGATAGAAAGCGAGATGATGGGACGACCTCTAAATATCATTGTATCGCGATGAAATTTTGCACACAAGGAGAGGAATGCAACACAAAAAAAGCAGCGGTGTGGAGAAGGACAGTGCACTTTGAAATTTTACCCCCTCTTCTTGGACCATCTAATATAATATATTATATATATTATATTATANGGCCGGGGGCCCCGTAAAGAGGGAAGGGAGTTATAAAAATAGAGAAAGTGGTTTTTAACCGGGGGTCCCTTTAGAGTACCTATATTTTAGAGTAGCAAACCTTTTTGGGGGGCGCCATCTTAGCGCCAGACCCTCTTCGTTCCCCCAAGACCCGGGGAATTCTAAGGCATGCCCCCGCAGTAATCATTTTTAACAGTAAAAGGATAGACTGTTATCTTCGGAAATTTTATTCTATAAGATAAGAAAACACAGTAAAAACACTTTAAAAAAAGGGTCTTTAAGACTGAAGAAAATATGAACCTAACATTCAAAAAACACGTCGTCATGAAAACATTTTGGGGGACAGCTTATAAGGGGGTTGATATAAAATAGAAGCAGAATTTTTTATTAGTTTCCATGGATAGATTTCGTTTTCTGATACAACAGTAAAAACCTGAAAAATTTGCTTTAAAACTAAAAAATCCCCCGCGTGGCCCCCGGGCCACCGAGAGAAAAGGCCCCTGAAACACTCCCCCAGCTTCATCCTCATTACTCCCCACTTCTCGAAATAACCCCATCGATCCTAATTTTCCCAAGTCCTTTCCTTCCTCTTTCATGTTCACTTTTTTTTCTTAAAACACTCATACCCCATTACCATGACTTTATGGTCACTCGCTACGTCGATTGTCCTTTCCCTATCCACCCACTACTTCTCCCCTGTTTCTAGCCTTCCTTTCACAACATAAAGTCAATGGCAGATTATTTCCTTCCATCCGGGTCACTTCCTTACCCGGGGTCACTTTAAAAATTTAAATCATTCCCTGCAAAGCAAGCAGCAATTGGCCTTTTCCATGTACTTCCTCTCCTAACCACAATGTGACCCTTCATGTCTCCCCCCACAACCATTTTTTACTTTTTTTGTTCTAAAAACCCCTTTTCACAATTCTATATTCCTTTTATTCCGGGGTTCGCTCCTGCCCTTCCCCCTGTAGTAACACAATCACCAAGATCCTTTCTTTCCCTTTTGCACTTTTATTTCCCGACTATGCCATAATATCCTACCCATTTCACCCCTCCCACACTAGCCCCCTACATCTTTCTGTTTCCCGCTTCACAAGTATCCACTCCACCCCCCTTTTTTGTGCTTCTTCTGCCCCTTTCCGTCATACGTAAATCTAGATCTAAGTTCAATTCTCTCTCTCATTTGTGTTTCTGTCACACCAACACGTCAATGTTCCATTCATGCTTGCAGCCTATGTTGATCTCAAGAAGGCTTTTGGGACTCAGTGCATCGTGAGCCCACTCGGGGATCTTCTGCGACTTCGAGGGATTCCTGCAAGGACTATTGGTTTGATGACTGGTCTGTATTTGGGACTGAGAGTGCTGTGAAGTGTGGGGCAGGTGTATCCAGCTTCTTTCCTGTGAATACAGGAGTGAGGGAAGGGTGCGTCCTTGCCCATCACTTTTCAAACGCTTGTATGGACTGGTATTGGACAAGGTTGTAGATCAAAGTGATTGTGGAGCATCCCTCGGCAACACCAAGATCACTGATCTTGTTTTTGCCGATGATGCAGTAATCTTGCTGAGACGCGGGGAGGTCCTGGTGAGGCCCCTCGAGGCGCTGCACGAGGAGGCAAAGCCTTTGGGACTTGAGGTCTCCTGGCTCAAAGGGCCAAGGTCCAGGTGTTTGGAGACTTACTAGAGGAAGCAGTACAAGTCTGTTCATTGCGTTGGCGAGGGACATTGAGATCTTGGAAAGTTTTACAACCTTGGTTTGGCAGTCCATAATGACGGGGTCACGTCAAGAAGTCTTTCGGCGGATTGGCATCACCCCGGGGTTATGGACTCGCTCAGCGGTAGTATTTGGCGTTGTCGACCCGGCAGGGGACAAAGACCGGATCTTAAGTCGCTTGTGGTCCCTGTCTTACCTAGGTCGGAGACATGGACACTAAATAGTGACTTGAAGGACGAACAATGCCTTTGGTAATAAGTGTTTCGCAGAATCATGGGTACGCTGGGGTGATTACGTGCAACAGCGATGCACCGTGAGACTGGAATCGAGGCCTATTACTGCATGTCGTCAGCGCCAACTTCGGCTATATGGGGATGTGGCACGCTACCCTGAACAGATCCTTTCCATCGGGTTGTATTGTAGAGACAATCCGGCGGGAGGAGGCAGGGGGCGCCACAAGGCTCGTGGCTGGGGCAAGTTGATGTTTTGTCGAGAGCTGCTTTGGGATTTGGAAAGGAGCCTGCAGGGAATCGGGGCGTGGTGAACCCCGGAGTGGGTCGTAGGTGGGGGGCGACGCGCCCCCGGCGTATGCCCCAATGATTGATTGATAGCAACCGTTGCTAAGCAAAATAAATTTCATATATCTGTACAAATAATTATGATACATGTCTATCTCCGAAATATAAACATTTCTTTTTGTCACTCATATTTTATATGTTATTTATATTTTAAAATATGAACATGAATGTAAAAAATGTGTAATGTGGTTGTCATGGTGATGGGGGAATAATAGACGATGATTTTGATATGTTAAACTGACCAGTATGTTGTATATTAGTGAAGTTTTTGTCATTTATGTTGAAAGTTGTCGGCGAAACCGAAGTAATTTTTCCGCTTTTTTAGGTTTTGCCGTCCCATGACTAAACTGGTACAATTACTGCATTAATAGTTCTTATTACAATAGGCCATGTTATTCTTGTCACGTGGGCACCAAAATTAAATTTGTAACTACATTATTTGTGATTTTATGGACATTTTGGTAATTTCGAGTCAAATATTTCGCGATCGACGATGGCCGCCATACGAACCCCATGGGACATTAGTTGACAGTGTTAACATTGATTTTTGTTTTCTAGACATATTTGTGCATCAAAAAAAGTAGGTCTCATTAGATTGTCCAAGGGGTGCACGTGGGGTCCACTGGACTAGACTAAACATGTTGGTCTGAAATATGTAATGTGGTTGTCATGGTAACCAAAAAATCACCATGAAGCTACACGATTTCGAAATTTTCATTGCCAGATTTGAAAAGTAGACAAAATTTCCTTTCAGATGGTACATTATGAAACTGTTACCGCATGGGTACCAAGAAAGTCAATTTTAAAGACACTTCTCAGTTTTGGCCCCTAGACTATTATTACCCTAACTTATAAAGGAGGGCCTTTAAGGGGTAAATTCTAGTGTTTGCCCATACTCTCCCACTTCCCCTAAACAAGTTTGGGGACCTGTGGGAATTCGGGGTTTTCGGGTGGGGAACAAATTTTGCATCCTTAACACGTAATTTAAAGTAATCGTCCAGACCATTTCATCATTCCAGATTTAATGCAATCAAATTATAGCCAATAACGAGTATATCAACAATACGTCGTCACTTTTTGCATCCAGTCAGCCATTTTTAAATAATCCGCAATCAAAATCTGCAAATTCCCGAGTTCTCAAACACTCCTCAAGGTTTGCAGACGAAGCGCCACGGTCGGTGACGTAACAAGAGGAAGGCTACCTCTCCCCGCGCAGATTCAGAAGTACGTAAACACAAGAGATAAATATAGTACTTGAAGATTTTTGGGTGTTTCTGATATTTTTTTTTTTGCGATATGCCACATGCATGCATCCTTTATGGGTGCAGCAAGACAGCTGTGCCTTTCGAGAAAAGTTTGCACACGGAACGGAGTGGTGCGTGTAGGGTGATACACGCCGTATGTGTTGGGGCGAGCCAGTTGTGTTGAGAAACGGTGTGTAGCGAGAGTACACAGCGGGTGAAAGACTGGGTGAGAGTGTGCAGCGCAGCTACCCAGTGTGGGTTGGGACGACGAGTGTGAGGTGAGCCTGTGTACACGGGTGTGCTGGTCAAGGGCGGCGCCCTCCTTAAGACAGTGACTCAGTTGTGGAGTGGGCATGCCCTGTGGTGAGAGTGACTCAGTTGGGAGTGGACACTGGATTGGCCTGTGTGCTTGGTGTGAGAGAAAGTGACTTTGTACAGTGGGTAGTAGTAGTGTGGGAAATAAAGCCGTGCACAGCAGTTAAGTGTCTTCCTTGCAGTCCTTCCCGTTCCTCCATAGCCCCGAGCCGTAGTGTGTGACTTAAGTTGAGAGGGGTGGATTGCCCCCCCCCCCCCTCCTTCATTACAACGTTCTAATACCCATCACTGATCTGATCTTAGAATATGTCCTTAGACCCTTCTATGTGGCATCAGAATGTCCCTAAGCTCCGCTTGCCTGGTGTCCCCACCATTTACAGATACCTAGCTACGCCACTGGGCCAGACTGTGGCAGACTTGGTTAGACACACCAAGGCAGACTGTCTTGTATGGCAGTCTATGGAAGTCTGCATCACAAACCAGTCAACACTCCCTTGGCTGTCACACTTTTTGCCTTCCTGCCCGCATATTTTCCAACTCTATGCTATAGTTAATGCTAGTATGTGGTTTCCGAGTAATGACGTTTGACTGTAGCTTCAAAACTAACCATAGGATTTTCTCGAAAGTACCTTCATTGTGATTCCCACACACACATGATTTACCTTACTTACCAATCCATGTTTTGGAGAAGTGCCAGGTCCTCCTGCTGAAACCTCAGGCTCCGCTAACACCGTTTCATTAGGTGCCAATAGCGCATAGGGGTAATTTGTCAAAGTCAATATTTTTTCACGTACTTTTGTGGTATTCTGCCTTGTACTTAGAAACTGTCGTGTGCAAAGTTTCAGGCTAATCGGTTGATATTTAGAGGTGGCGGATCGATCTTGAACATTTCCTCTTTTCGCCCTCAGGTCATGACCACGAGAAAGCAAACTGAAGTTTGGCTTCTTGGCCATAGTGTTCCTACTATCACAGGAGCAAAACTTCCCAGCCGTGGAGACGTTTTACGACGATTTTTCTACGCACACAAGGAAGAGAAGAAGACGGTGCAGCAGAGTGCAGCTGAGGCTGCAAAGGAGGTCCTCGACTTCTGGACACGAGCTAGGATCCCCACCATCGCAGAAACTAGCGTGAGGAGGAAGATTACTGGACTTTTCGACGAGTGGAAGATCCTGAGCAAAAGCAAGAATAACTCTGGAGTCACGCCTGCCGAAAAACAGAAGACCTTCCAAGAAAGTCTCCCAGACCTTTTGGACATCGTCCACTCCGACGCCCTCACTCTGATGACCATTCCTGAAGACAAGGAATTCCTTCTTGCCAGCGGGAGAAGGGGAGGCGGGGTTCGATGGCTGGTCTGGACAAGAAGCTGAAAGAATCGGTTTGCCGACGTGAAAGCTCTCTCTCACGTAGCCGTCAACAGACGCCAAAAGGAGAAGAGATGGTGGAGCTGGAGTCGTCAACGTCTGAGTCATCAAGTCCACCCAACGCTGCCAACACATCGACTTCTTCTTCCGACGCCGGGGTCGCTTCTCCACCAAAGCGATTGAGGACACGGGGCACGAAGTCCGTCCTATCCCCTGATCTCGTCGGAGCCCTTGACAGAACTGGGGTCAGTAGCTGCCAAGCCCTTCGAATTGTGGCGGCTACGGCAAGTAGCTTGGGCCACGATCCACAAGAGCTTGTGCTGAATCCCGAGTCCATTCGACAGGCAAGAGCGATGTACAGGTCCACTTTGGCGAAGGACATCAGAGACTTTCAGTCCTCTTACCCCTCTTACCGTTCATTGGGACGGGAAGATCCTTCCTCAGGACGATGGCACTCGCGCCGAAAGACTCGCCATCCTCGTCACAGGAGAAGGAGTGGAGAAGCTCCTAGGAGTCCCGAAACTGCACTCCGGAACTGGTGATGCGCCGCTACAGCTGTGTTCGAGCTCTAGAAGACTGGGGGGTCCAGGAACGAGTCGTGGCGATGTGCTTCGACACAACCAGTGCCAACACTGGAGCCATCAATGGTGCATGCACCATCTTGCAACAGAAGATCGGCCGACCCCTCGTTTCACTTGCTTGCCGTCATCACGTCCACGAACTTGTCCTTGAGAAGGCCTTTTCTACGTGTTTGGGGTCATCTTCTGGTCCTGAGATCACCATCTTCTCTCGCTTCAAGGACTACTGGTCTTACATCAACCAGTCGGCAATAAACCCTCCCACCAACGAAGATCTGCCGGAGACTCTGGTCTCCAAGAGGGACGATCTCATTCAAGGTTTGAAACGTCTGCTTCAGACAAAGCAGCCCCGTGACGACTATAAGGAACTCGCTGAGCTGAGCATCCTTTTCCTCGGCGGCGCTCTTCTGAAGACCTCGATCCATAGCCCCGGAGCGCTTCATCGAGCCGCGTGGATGGCGCGTATCATTTACGCTCTGAAGATGATCTTGTTTCGGAAGCAGCTGACTGGAGTCGTCACACCTCGAGAAATGTCAGCCCTCCAGCGGTTCTCAATCGTTCGCAACCGAGTTCTACGTCCTGCGATGGTTCGAATCGACGGTTCCATCCTACGCTCCGCCAACGATCTTGGATTCGCTAAGGACATCCTTCAGTACCACGACGAAAGTATTCGGAAGGCCTGCTTCACCACTCTGAGCCGCCATTTTGGTACTTGAGCGAAGATCTTATTGGCCTGTCACTGTTCGACTCACGTCTCCCTGTCTCCGACAAACAAGCAATTGTACAGGCCATTCTCTACGATGAAGGAGCCGAGGAACCCGCCAAGCGAATAAACCTCCCATCATCACAAGTTCCTGCGGCAACACTGCCCCTTCGCCACGAAAAATTCCTCCGCCTCTTCGAAGCTCTTGATATCAAGACCGACTTCCTGTTCGCCAACCCTCGGAAGTGGCAGGAAGAGGAATCGTACGTCGAGGCCTGCCGCCGAATCGAGGGACTTCGCGTCGTCAACGACACAGCCGAGCGAGGAGTGGCGCTCATCCAGTCCTTCAACCTCCGGCTGACCAAAGACGAGGAACAGCGCCAGTTCCATCTCCAAGTTGTGGAGGCCCATCGCCATCAACAGCCCGGGACCTCGAAGGCTTCCCTTCCCCGGCCAAGCCGGCCACAATGAGTGGGGTGGCTCCCCATGATACCCCCCCCACCGAGGGGCTAATACTCACCAAGAGGGGGATCAGCAGCCCTGCTGGGGAAGGGATGTCCGGCTTGTCTGCTTTCAAGAGAGGACATCCCCTCCTTAATAGGCCAGTGCATAAGGGTAAATAACAAAGTTGTAATCCGCCACCCCTAAATATCAACCGATTGAGGTCAAACTTTGCATACGATGGTTTCTTGCATAGATGCACCATTACACCAAAGTAGGAAGAAAAATTCAAACTTGATTTTTATTGGCACCCTACTGTTCATCCACCTCGTACTCGGGCTCAAACATATAGGGTTGGGATCCCATGACAATCTGAGGTTCGTTTTCCTCATATATGCGACCAGCATAATTTCTTTCGGTCTCAGATTGAGCATCGTACTCTAGATCTGTCACAGCGACAGATTCACTGTCTGACACCGAAGTACAATCGCTCATCATAACTTTTGCCGACAGGTGTCAGACAGATGTTTACATTGGAGCCTTCCTCTTCTGACGTCAGCAATAATAGTCGTAGTCCTGTTGGAGGGAAGGTGTTTTTTTCGCGCGCTTTTTACAAAAGTCGTATTTTTACGGAAAAAGGCCGAGAAATCAATTTTTTGGTGGATTAGGTGTTTTGATTCAAACATAATTAGACAAAAAAAAATGGGTCTGGACGATTACTTTAAGAGTTGTGTAGGGGTGGTAAAACTCCCTAGATCTAGGGTAATTTCCTTATATCTAGAGAAATTTGCCTAACCAAAATTAACCTAACCTAGCGGGGGGCTTGACCATCCGATAACCTAACCTAATCTAACCTAAGCTAAGCTAAGCTAAGCTAAGCTAACCTAACCAAATCTAACCTAACCAAACCTGGCCTAACCTAATTTAACCTAACCTACCCACATCTAACCTACACTAACCTAACCAAACTTAACCTAACCTCTAGCGGGAGGTTGGGGGGGTCTCGACTCTTCGGTCATGTTATGTGAGATCGTCAGGTTCACTCATCTCTGGACTCAGAAGAAATCCAATTAATTTTCCTAGATTAGGAATTTTTTCAACACCCTAACTCAAAAACTATTGGTTGCGACGCATATTTTGTACCCCAGCCAAAATCCCACAGTCCCCTGGTCCCCAAGCTTGTTTTGTGGGGAGGGGAGTATGGCAAACACTAGAATAATACCCTTTAAGTCCCGATAGACCCTTCTTGGTGGTGTTGAGGGCAGCGAGGATCCTTGGGGAGCCCTATGAGCCCTGGTAATGTCCTATGATGCTATCACAGGCGTGGAAGGTGGTGATTAGTCTTGCTCAGGAAGACACGGGGAAGGCAAAGGACAGCGTGTGGGAGCGCGAGCGCCTCGGCAGTCACAGACCCTCTACACAATACAGTATCAAGATTACCATAACAAGGTCCGTTATATGCTCCCACAAACCCATGTTTTCTCATGATGAGAAAATTAAGGAAAGATTAAGGAAATGGTATTATTCTAGTGTTTGCCCATACTCCCCTCTCCCACAAACAAGCTTGGGGACCTATGGAATGTGGGATATTTGGCTGGGGTACAAAATATGCGTCGCACCACACAGTTTTTGAGTTAGGGGGTTGAAAAAATTCCCTAGATCTAGGGAAAATTCATTGATTTCTTCAGAGTCAGAGCCGTGTGAACCAGACGATCTACGTTCGGTAACAGAATGATGACCGAAGTGTTGAAAACCCCGCTAGGTTAGGTTAGATTTTTTAGGTTAGGGTAGATTTGTTTAGGTTAGGGTATGCTATATTTGGCTAGGTTAGGTTAGGTTATCGGTGGGTCAAGCCCCCCGCTAGGGTAGGTTAAATTTGGCTAGGTTAGGTTAATTTGGGTTAGGCAACTCTTATATATAAGGAAATTACCCTAGATCTAGGGAATTTTACCCTCCCACACAACTCTTAAATTACGTGTTTCCGACGCATAATTTGCTCACCAGCCGAAAACCCGCATACCCACAGGTCCCCAAACTTGTTTGGGGAAGTGGGAGTATGGGCTAACACTAGAAATTTACCGGACTTATTAAGGAAATGCTATAGAGTAGCCTCCCCCCTTATCAAGACCGAGGAATAAGACTATCACCGCCAACACCATGTCAGGGCTTGAGGATACACGCTGGTTGGATAATGTCTGGCTGGCTGGCTGTGGGAATGTCTCGCTGCCTGATGTCAACACTCCGGATTTCACTCATTATGCCCCGACTCTACGTAGTTTAGTACTGTGGCTTTCCACACAAGGATACACGCGTACTTACTCATGCTGGGGGTGTTCTAACATCGAGGGTCACCGCGATGTGAGGCAGCAAGGCAAGGAAGAAACTTCATGAAACAGACAAGGCGGGCCAAGGCAGGGCACGGAGCTCGCGTGAATGTCTGAATGATCGCCTCAGTGTTGCCAGATAAATTTTATATAAATCTGAGAAAATCTGCAGAAATCTGTCTTGTCTTGTCTTGATAGATTTGTCAAGCCTGAAGCTGCCTGATGGCGGCCCATAGGTGAAAATCGAGGGACAGTGGGAGGGGCTGGGTTGTGAACTGTACGATAATTATCGTATTTGTACGATAATTTGAGGCCTCTTCCATTTGCGACATTTCAAGAACCAGTTCACGGAACCCAAGAGTTCAGGCGTTCCATTTGTGCACGAAAACCTGGGTCCGAGGCAAAGCGCGTAGTGACTCAGCAAAACCCGTGAACTTTCTCTACTCACATTGAGAGGTGGGTAGCTTGGGTAGAGTTTTCAGTTCATAACAAACAATGGTCGCCTTGGGCCCTATTTCTTTTATCGTGAAGGGTTTTCCGCATGCACGATTCGGAGAGGATGTCAGACGGCATAAAAGAGGCATACATGGCTGGTGGAGCCATGCGTTCCCGCGATCTTAAACTTGATATGATCCTTCACAAGCTGCACTGAGTTATATCTCTCGTTTCTCTTCTCTCGTTATCTCTCTCTAGTTATCTCTCTGTTATCTCTTCGTTATCTCTCTTGCTATCTCTCTCTCTTGTTATCTCTCTCTCTCGATATCTCTCTCTCGTTATCTCTCTCTCGTTATCTCTCTCTCTCTAGTTATCTCTCTCGTTATCTCTCTCTCGTTATCTCTTTCTCGTTATCTCTCGTTATCTCTCTCTCGTTATCTCTCTCACTCTCTCTCGTTATCTCTCTCACTCTCTCTCGTTATATCTCTTCCACTCTCTCTCGTTCTTTTCTCTCTCGTTATCTCTCTTGTTATCTCTCTCTCTTTTTGTTATCTCTCCTCTCTCTCTTTTCTCTCTCTCTCTCCTCTCTCTCTCTCTCTCTCTCTTCTCCCCCCCCCCCCCCCTCTCTCTCCTCTCTCTCTCTTCTCTCTCTCTCGTTATCTCTCCTCTCTCTCTCTCTCTCTCTCTCTCCTCTCTCTCTCTCTCCTCTCTCTCTCTCTCTCTCTCTCTCTCTCTCTCTCTCTCTCTTAATTGCCTCGCAGCCCGAGTATGTTTTTTAAAAAAAAAACGGGGTTGTTGCGTTTCATTTGTGACCGCGAACCCAACCTGAACCAGAACCCAACCCTGAACTGAAGAACTGGTTCATGCAGCTTGGGCACAAAGGAAGAGGGCCTTTGACTATCCCTACGATGTAGGATGCATGGTTGAATATGTAATGCCCCTTATTCGGAAAAGATAGGATGGGAATTCCCATCATACAATTCCCGGGTTATGTATTTAAGAAGGAAAAAGGTATTATCATATTAAGGTCAATTCAATCTTTTCGTTTCTCGTGAAAACATTTTTCTTTCTTTCTACCTCTCACTTCTATCTTCCCCCCCTCCCCCACTCCCTCCCCCATACACTCCGGATACGAGTCAAAATGCGTGGGTCATTTAATTCGCGATCGTCGATAACGGGTTAGATTCAAAACTTTTCATCCTCTCCTTACCCCCCTATCGGGATCAAGGAACACTCTTAGTTTCTTAATGTCCTTCAAAATAGACACAATAGTGACCAGATCACGTTTTAAATGGGTTGGGGTAGTCGAGTTATTTGCTAAATTAAAAGTCGACCAAATTTATGTTTCGACTCCACTACCTCGTCTCTCTAAAAAAACGCGTTCGTAGGCTTGAACGAAAGGAAATAACACTTTCCCCGGATATTAGAATAAACATATTAAATTCTTCTATATCAAAGTAAAAGAACTGTATTATAGGCAGCCATTTCATATGTATACTTGTTTCATTAGCTAATTAGAGTCCTTCGAGGTCTTATACTCTCTTCAGTGGAAGCCTTCGTAAGGATCCGAACATTCCCTTTTTTCCCGCTACTCATTCCAACCTCACCTTAGTTACCACGAGAAGCCAGTCGTCTCTCCACTCTTTTCAAGGTAAGACGTGCGGTACCTCGCTCCTATTCCCCCCCCCTTCCTTGTTATAATATTTCTATCTATATTTCCATATATAGGTAGAGTTGGTTAGTTTTCATTAAACGCATAGGAGGCCTGGCCTGTCCTTATAAGTGTTATTAACGGAGTCGTCTCTCCACTCTTTTCAAGAAACCAGGCCACATGGTACAGTGAATCCCCACACCAACTCATTACTCTCACATTTTCTCTCCTATATATATATTCCATGTATACCTATAGTGCTTAGTTGATACGGACATAGCTGGTAATTCTAAGCATGATTCAGTGAGGGAGGTTATGCTCTGTAGAGCTTGCCCGTTCCAAATTAGAGTTTGTATATGTGTAAGATCTCAAACAGAGAAATAATGTTTCATGGTGAATAAATAGGATGATGTTTCAAATATAGTTCTTGTGTTTATTGCAAAAACCCCAGGTGATTATTCCGCGTGTTAGGAAAATACTTCCCCACACTTCCAAAAGAGTTTTCAGCCTTACTCGGTGTAATCCTAAGTATCAACCACGACTACTATATAAATCATATATATCTATTCAAACGTGCTCAGGAAGTAAAACCATAGAACTACTTGCCTGAGCTGGTGGCAGCATTTCCCCTTACTCCTTAACTCCTACCCTTTCCCCTTAACCTTAACTCCTACCCCCTTCCCCTTAAGTTCATTCCCATTTCAGTACTCTCCGCAGCGAGAAGTGTTCGTACTATAATTAAATAGTGAAGTCATAAGACAAATTTCAATTCTCAATTCAGTTGTAATCAATGAAAAATCCTAACCAATTAATATCATTCAATACAAAAGGTGCAAGCAACACCTTTATAAAAACCCTGGCACCACAGATAATCGTACACGAAAATACGATAATTGACTCACAAATATAATTACATCATACAAAAATTGTTATCGCAAAAAAAAAAAAAAATTGTCGCTGTCAACTTCCGCGAGAGAGAGAGGAGAGAGAGAGAGAGAGAGAGAGAGAGAGAGAGAGAGAGAGAGAGAGAGAGAGAATGAATATGACGTTGTGTATTTTCATTTTTCAACTATTTTGTGTTGTTTTAACAGTATATTATCTTATTTTTTATATAAACTTGTGTTCAATAAATGCTTCAAATACTGTAAACATTGAATCTTTTAATCATTTATATACTTTATATTAATTTAACATGGAATTTTTCAGTTTGCAGACTAAAAAATGAGGTTTGCGCTTTAACTTTTATGTTTGCGCTTAATTTTTTTATTTGGGTCTACCGTAGATAACAGGAAGTTCCCCCTCGTGAAGTCCCCCCAGGCGCCAAATTTTACAAATTGACGGCTTTAAGTATGAAAGCCTATTTTTGGGGTCCCTGAACTAAGCTTAGGATAGGAAAGATCGCACCCAGGGCAAACCCTGGGTATACAGGAAAACCAAAATACCGACATTGGTTAGGTAAACCAGGCTACACTTAGACTGAAAGAAAAGAAACCCCCGTTGACAACGCCTTGCCAACCCTGCCCGAGGCCGGCTGTCCCCCACCGGCTCGGAGCCTATAACCATCCCAAAAATCACCCGGGAGAGGGGCTAAAAAAGGGGGGGGAAGGAAGGGTGGGGGGCCAAGGGCCCCGTGCACTAGCTCTGTCAGGGCCCCAAAAAAATAGGCTTTTCATATTCAAACCCGTCATTTTAGGTCCCTTAGAGCTAGTGCACAAAGCACCTGCCATTAAAACGGGGAAAGAAGCCCCCCCCCCCCGGGGGGGAAAAAGGCAATCCCAAAAGGGCCCCAAAACGATCCCACTAGATACCCCCCGAATCAAGCGGAGACGTCAATGGGAGGCCGACCCCCCACCACCCCAGCCCCCCCGGACGGGGGGAGTCCAGGGAAAACACAGGGGAAGCCCACGAGGAGTGGACGGGAAGAGCCACGAACACGGGGCCCGTACCCACTGTCCCCCTTCCCGTACCCCCCCAAGGAATGGGTTTGCGGGGGGAAGGCCAGAGACGCAGCAACACCCGGACGCTGGGCGCGGGGGGCGTGACCCGGATCCGCCGACCGTGACGCCCCGGACCCGGGCCCGGCATCCCCCGGGTGGTGAGGGACGACCAGGACAGGATCGCGGAACAGGAACTGAGTCACACGCCCAGGGTCGGAAGCATCCAGTAACCCGGAGGCCGAAACCGGGCACGGGGTTGCGGGTCCCCAGCAGACCAAGCCGGAACGACAGGGTTTGGAGACGGTGGCCCTGCCGCTCTTTCTTCCCCACACCTTGGGCGAGAGGGAGAGGGAGCAGGGGGGAGCCGCCCCGGGGGAAAAGGTCGTCCACTGGGGAAAACGGGTCGCGCCCTCAGCTGGAACCCAAAACCCCGTAGCCAGGGCCAGCAAAAAACAAGGCCTTTCTGAAGGGGGCGAGGTCCGGCAGCGTCCGCCCCAAACTGGTCGCCCGCAAAAACCGGAGAACCTTCTCCAGGACCAAAGGGGCCGGGACGAGGGGGGGGGGGTTTGGTGAACAAACCCCCTTCAACGGGGGTCACGGGCGCCGGTCCGGACCAAACCCAACCGTTTTTGGGGGGGTCACCCAGGGCCGCTAGGTAAGTGGAGAGAGTAGCGGAGGACCCCCCCACGGTCGGGGCCAGGAAGGGAGGAAACCAGGACGCCCGATTCAGAGACGCCCGGGGACCCCTTGATTAGGAACACTGAAAGGCCTTCCAGTGAGACGTACTGTCGGTAGAGGACGGGCGGAAGGGAGCCGCCAACATGTCCCCCGCTACCGCGTCCGAGCCCATCCGACGGAGGAGGTAGGAGAAACATCGGCGGAGCTTAAAGGTGGAAAAAAGTTGGCCGGGAGTCCCCCAACAAAGCAGGGCCCTAGGGGAACCGGGAGGGACCCCGGGCCTTCAGTTGGGAGAACCCGGTTGCCCCGGGCCCAAGAGGACCACCATGGCCCCTTGCCCTGTAGGAACGCAGTTTTTTTGCATCCCTTTAAAGGGAGGACACTGGGCAGGAGGCGGAAACGGGTAAACTGGCGCCACCTGTTCCAGTCTTCCGGGGGGGGCGCCCGGGCCCCCCCGCAGCTGTCCGGGCCCCCCCTCGTAAAAAAGGCCTGTATTTGGGGCGAGCGGCGGGACCGGGAAGAGGTCTACCCCCGGGAGTCCCCCCACCGCCGACAGAGAGCCGAAAGCGCCCCGGGGCGAAGCTGCCCTCCACTGACGAGCCCCGGAAGCGAGACAGGGCGTCGGCCCACACATTCTCCATCCCGGGGGGAACCTGCAGCAGATAAAGGTGGAAACGGGGCCCAGGCCGAAGATCGCTCCGAAAGGGACAACAAAGGGGGCGGATCTGGATGTCCCTTGGGGGCGAGACAGGGGCCCCGCGACCATGTTGTCCTTTCCCGAAGCAGAGAGCCGCCCTTTTCTGGATGGGGTTCGACGGGGGGAAAAGGGAAAGGGCCCCAGCAGCTCCTTGAGTTGATGTGGGTTCTGCGTCCCCCCCGGCCCACCGCCAAACCCCTCCCGGGGCCGTGGGAGGATGGTAGCCCCCCCCGAACCCGACGCATCCGACATCCGAAGACCGGGGGGGCGGAGGCAGCCCCCCCGCCCACGCGGGAAACCGCCTCCCAAACCACTCGCCCAGTAGTGTGAGGGCCAGGGGAGGGAGGGGCCCGGAGAAAGTCGGGGGCCGCCCCGGGAAAACGGCGTATTCACCACCCGGACAAGGCGACGGAGGAAGGGGCCTGGGGGAGTGACTTCTCGGCAAAAGTTGAGCAGCCGAGAAGGGACCCCCAATGCCTTTTTGAAAAAAAGGGGGACACCGAGGCCCGAAGAGGCGTTGATGAAGCTTGCCGCTTTTTCCCCCCGAGATGGGGGCCGCAGCCGAACGGGAGTCCCTTTGCATGCCCAGCCAAGTAAGGCGGGGGAGGGGGTAAGGACGGATTTTCCCCTTGTTGACTAAAACCCCTCTCCCCGCCCCCGCCAAAGCTCGGTCCAGATTGAACCGTTCCTTTGAGACGGGGCGGACACCCAGCCAATTTTTCAATACATGAGGCAATTCCCCCCTGCAGACCCATCCGCTGAGCCACCACCTTTGGTGACCCGCGAAAAAAACCCTGGGGAGCGTGGGGGGCCCGAAAGGGCAGCTGGTGAACTGACGTGCCGATCACCGGAAAGGGCCCGGGAAGCGCCGGAACCGAGGATGAATGGGGAATGCCATGGCGTCCTTGAGATCGGGGGGAACCATCCAGTCCCTTGCCTCACCGAAGGGGCCGGGGCCCAAGGTAGCATAGGGAAACCGGTGGTTGCGCCAAATCCTTTTAAAGGCGGTGAGGCCCAAGAAAAGCCCCCCCTTCAAAAGAGTCCTTTTTGGGTCGAAAAAAATCGGGAAAGGGAAGACCTTTCCCCGCCCCCTTTCCACTACCCGGAGGAGTGCATGTCCGCCGGGGGGCGGCGAACTGTGGAGACCGGCGTCCAAAAAGGGGTGCCAAAGGGGGCGGTAGGGAATCCGGGCCAGAAAGCCCCGTTTCGGACACCCGGGGCGGGCCCAAACCTCTCTGCGGCCGGCTGCCCGAAACCCGGACAGGAGGCCCTGGAAGGGAGGCTCAGAAGCGAGAGCGACCTTTGGAGGAAGGTTTGGGCAGTAGCGGGCCCCCGAGCGAAAGGCCGAGACCCGAGCCCCGGAACCGGAAGGCCCCCACCCCACTGGGACGACGAGGATTGGGGGCCATCCCACGGGGGTGAGCACTCCGGCTGCCCCTCCCGACGAGAAAGCCCCGACGAACCTGCTGGACCCCCTCCCGGAACCCCGGCGAGACGGCTGGGGGCCGGAGTAGACACCAGAGTGACGGTGGGGGGGATTGAGGGAGACACTGCGCAAGGAGGGCCCGACAAGACCTCCGAACGAAGGGACAATCGGAGAACCCGCTGTCGATCAGCACCGGCAGACCCCAAAAGGCCTCGCGCCGAAGAGCCAAGCGGGCATTACGGCCCTGTCAATGGCAGGGCGGACCGTCGGAGGAGGGAGGGGCCGAACGATACAGGGTCGACAAAGCCCCAAGACATCCCACGGGAGGCCGGGGAGAGGGAAGTGGATCCCCGGGGAGGGGGAGGCCACTCCGCAGCTGACTGAAGAAGGCAACAGAAGGGTCCAGGGAGGGGCGTTGCCGCTCCGAAAGCCCCGGCGAAAAGCTCCTCCTCACCGGTTGCCCCGCCACGGGGGGTCCTTGGCCCGAAAACCCGGACACCCGGGGAAAAAGCCATCACACGTGGAAAGCCACCAGAGGCCCGGGGGAACCGGGGTCGGGGCCCTGGACGGGAAGGCCCCGGTTCACACTGGTAGTACCCGTCTCCACACTTCGGCAGGGTCCAGGCCGGCCTTTACCCCGGGGAACCGTTCTTGGCCCCCGAGAGAAAAACCACCTGCATCCTGGTTCCCCCACGCCGGGAAGCCATCCCGACCAAAATAGGTCAGAGTAAGGAGGGCCCGAGATCCAAAGCGGCCGCCGAAGAAACCGCAGGCTGCTTTGAGGGGCGTTAGGCGAGAGAAAGGAAACCCACGGTAGAGGGAGGCTCCTGTCCCCCGTCCTCCCGGGGCGAGCACCTCCAAGTCCGGAACGGGGCCCCGGGGCCGTCCTCGACGACCGAGGCAACAAACGCCCGTAACCCTCTCACAAGCAAAACGACGGTGGGATCGGTGCCCAGGTAAACAGGACGGGGGAAAAAAAGGGGGGAGTCCCAAAGGGACCTCCCAGGGGACGAGGGGAAGGCACCCAAAGGGACTCAGAAAAAAGGCGGAGGAAGGGCCCGGCGGACAGGAAGCCCGGGGGCGGAAAATCCCCGAAACGTCGTCGTTGGGCACGGGTAGGGCACATCCCCTTCCCCGTCGAGCACACCAGGTAGTCCCCTCGATACCACAGACTCAGAAAGGGGGCACCCGGTGAGAGGGGGGAAACAGGGAAGGGGACCTGCGACGCCTCGGGTCGGGAATGGGACCCAAAGTTAAGTGGGTCCCCCATCTTGCCAGAAAGGGGTTCACTGAAGTATCCAAACCGACAAAACCCCGGGGGCCAGGAGGTGGGGTGGGGAAGGCCAGGAGACGCCTGACCAGCCGTAGGAGCCACCAGACCCACCCCGGCAAGTCCTCGACCTGGGAGTCGCGTCATGGTGAGGGGGGCGAGGAGACCGCCAGATCTTGCTCCACGTCAGCAGATCGAGCCGAGCTCAGGAAACAGAGGCAGGGGGTGGGAGGGGCGGGAGACGAGGGGAGATGGACGCCCTTGGTGAGGCCCGCCGAGAACCCCGAGAACCCGGGCCCCCCAGGACAGACGGAAGGGTGCGTTTTGGGGAGACTTTAAGCCTTCACCACCCTCCTTTAGGGCGCATGGCCTCGCCGGTAAAGCAGGGACACCCCCCCGGGAGGATGACCCCAGCCCCCACAGAACCCGGGGAAACGGCGGGACGAAAAAGGTCCGACAGAAGGCACGGGGGTGCGAGGACAGAACTTGTGGCCCCCGGGACCCAAAAGACACCCAGCAAACCCTGGGGCCCCACAATTTATCCCTGGAAAAGAGGGTAAAACAGTGAGAGGGAAAAGGGGCTAGACGCAACACAAACGCCCCCAAAAACCCCCCTGCAAACGCACACCACTCCCCGACCCCCAGGGAAGGGATGGTCGGGGGGGGGGGGGGGGGGTTTTGAATGGAGCCCGGGACCCCCCAATCCCCCACCCCGGCCCATGGGAGGGGCCGGGCGGGGGGGCGGGGAAATTTGGGCACCAGCAAGAGCGACAACCATCCCCCCATCTCAGCGCCAAAAGGGGGGCCCGGGGTGGAGACCAGGGCCACTAAAAAAACCCGCACCAGCCCTTGGGAGGGTCCGGGCGGGGGGTGGGGCGTGGTGGGGGGGAAAAACGTAACCATCCGCCCTCTCCTTACCGTGGCAGACCAGGGACCACCAAACCCCCCGCACCGCCCTTAGGAGGGGCCGGGCGGGGGAGGGGCGGGCGGGAGAACTACGTAACCATCCGCCCATTTTCAGCGACACGTGGAGACCATTGACCCCCAAAACCCCCCGCACCCCGGGCCCTTTTGGGGGGGTCCGGGCGGGGGGGGGGTGCTGGGAGAACTACGTAACCATCCGCCCTCTCAGCTTACACGTGGGGACCAGGCCACCAAACCCCCCCCACCACCCTTTGGGGGGGCCCCGGGGGGGGGGGAGGGGGCGGGCTGGGGGGAAAATACGTAACCATCCCCCATCTCAGCTTCAGTGGCAGACCAGGTTCAGGCAGGGACCCCCTGGCGGGGAAATAATGCCAGGGGAGAAAGGGTGAAAGCCGCGCCCCTGGGGGGTAGCTTAAAACCCCCGCACAGACACCAGCCCAAAAAAATATATTTTAAGACAAGCTGGCCCCGGGCCCGGGATGAAAAAAAATAGACCCTGCCCCTAAAACCCTACAGAAAGGGTTACGAAGATGAATGGGTAAAAACTTCACAACCAACCCCCGTAAACCCCCCAAAAAAAAGCAGGTGTTTTCCATAGGCCTGAAAGAAACAAACCCCTGTTAAAAAGAGCAGGGTGTTGACGCGATGAAAAGGGAAAAAAAGAAGATGGTCCGAGCCGGCTGGCGGACAGCCCCGGGCCTCGGTCAGGGTTGGCACGGCGTTGCCAGACTGTGTTTTTTTTTTCAGATAAGTGGCTGGTTCCTAACCAGATGTTTTTATTGGTTGCCGTATACCCAGGTTTGCCCTGGGGGGCCCTCTTTCCATCCTATAGCTTAGTGCACTAGCTCAAGGGGACCTAAAATATAGCATTATATGATTTATGTACCACTGAAGGAACAGTAGTTTTTCATGGCTGTATAAACTACCCTGTTTTTAGCGTTGTTTTAGCTTTGTATCAGCAAGTATAACGTTGCGCATTTGTTCTCCGTTTTTTTTCGCGCGATACAGACTGTAAAAATAGCTTTTTGGGCGACGGACACAAGATTGAGATTTCAAAAATTGAAAAGAATTTATTTTCACGTTTGGCGAGGGAATTTTTTTTATCCCAAGCTTCCCAGCTAATATATGATAGTAAGAGACTTTTTTACTTTACCTTAATTTTCTGAATTCTCCAGAGTGGCGACTCAATGTTGGGAAATACTAGTGGGACTTTACGTAGAGGTTATGAGGTCGCCACCGGTTTTTTTTTGGTCTTGTTTATTTTGCCCCCAATATGACACAATGAAGACACAAAATGAACAGGTTTCCAGATGACCTTCAAATTTCCTAAATCAGGAGTAGAAATGAACTATTAACGCCCCCAACGGGGTAAAAACAAAGAAATGTAGAACTGGCGACTTTACTGTTATCTACGGGAGTTTTTTTTTTTGCGCTTGAAATTTTCCTTTTGCCTTGCCTCCCCTTTTTTCGAGAATTTTGCGCTTTTTACTTTTCGGCTCAATCGCGAAAAATTTTTCGCTTGTGGACCAAAGGAAAAAAAAATTGGCGCCCAGTTGCTGAAAATAGTACAAAAGGGGGAATTGACCCCCGGGCCCCCGGGGCCGCAGGGGCGCGTACCCCCTACATCTGTCGTGTTTGGGGAAGTGCTGTTTAGAGGGGTTCTGTTTACTAAAATGGCAAAGAAACCCGGGGGTTGGGGGGAAAACTATTAATTTTTCAGGATTTTCTTGAAAAAACCTAGTGTTCCAAACCCAAAATTACTATAATTAAAATAACCTAAAACCCAACTAACTTAAAACCCAAAATAATTAAGTTTTTTTAAAACTTCCAAACGGGTTTTCCCAAAAGGGGGAGCGCGGGAGAAATGCCCTGGACAGCCCCTTTTTTGATCAAGTAAATATAATACTCCCTCAACTCCCGTTTTTTGCCTTTTTTGTAAACATAGTAGAATTCTTATAAAACAGACACTTGCCCACACGACATTGTGCTCTACTAGCGGCTGTCCAAACACGACCAAACTCTGAAAAAACCTGTTTCCATCTTGCGTGTAGGGTCTTTGTAGAAGCATTATCCCACTGGGCGCCTCGTTATTAATGAGTTAAATTTCCACAGCGGGCCCCAACTTGGCCTCCCTCGGCCAACCACCCTCTCCATTTTTACAAAGGACATTCCCACCCCCTTGTCCCCCACCCCCCCCCCACGCGCCACGCTGCCCAAATTGCCA
>JACEEZ010015961.1:0-42500 GCA_016584305.1 Chionoecetes opilio
GACGTTTGGTTTTTCACCAAGACGCAACGACGTAATGAATGGACTGAAGATCAACCTCCCAACAAAGATTAGTTTACAATATTGATATAAGCAAAGTCTTAACGCCTTGACTAGTGCAGAGATTTGGTCCGTTAAAACTGTTATTACGCCATCATTACACAGGCATCGATGTATGCCAAGCACATCCGAATGTACGATTAAGACGGAACGTAGCTCGTAGACAAAATGCTTTGACTAATGTCCAATGAGAGCAACACATACAAACAAATGATAATCTCTCCTATAATTTCCCCAATCATTTACCCTCGCTATAACAAGACCATATTTATGAAAACATGACTTGTTGGCGCAAAAAGTGCATTAATTTTCATATTACCTTGATTACCTTCACGCGCCTGTCCGCGCGTGCATCAGGCTGTCCGTCACACGACGTTGCCACTGCCGGTGCCACCCACACCAAGGCGGCGGTGACATCATCCTTACCATTACTACATTCCTGCAACTCCGATGTGCCACCCACACCAAGGCGGCGGGGGTTTTACGATCATCCTTACCTTACTACATTACTGCCCTCCGATGCGCCACCGCGACACCAAGGCGGGCGGGGACATCATCCTTACCATTACTACATTACTGCCACTCCGATGTGCCACCACACCGAAGGCTCGGGGACATCCTCCTTGCCATTACTACATACTCCACTCGGGATGTGCCAACCCACACCAAGGCGGTCGGGGACATCATCCTTGCATTACTACATTACTGCCACTCCGATGTGCCACCCACAGCCCAAGGCGTCGGGGACATCATCCTGCCTTACTACATTACTGCCACTCCGATGTGCCACCCACACCAAGGGCGGCGGGGGACATCAATCCTGCATTCTACATTCGCCCTTCCGATGTGCCACCCACACCAAGGCAGCGGGGGACATCATCCTTGCCATTAACTACATTACTGCCACACGATGTCCCACCCAACCAAGGCGGCGGGGGACATCGTCCCTTACCATTACTACATTGCTGCCACTCACGTGTGGCCACCCACACCAAGGCGGCGGGGACATCGTCCTTGACCATTACTACATTTGCCATCTTCACGAGGCTACAATGATGACCGCTAAACGTAATGATAATTGGCTGTATTTTTATATATTGAATATTTTTCGTACATACGAGCACAAAATGAATCCGAGAGAAAAGCTGAAAATAGCAAAGTAAGCTACAAAAAAATATATTTCGCCACGAAAATCAAGATGTTTCTATTGAGGGAAAATCTTTTCCTCCTGCAATCGTCTCTTTCGTCGTTTGTATTAAATAATGTGCCTCATCTTTTATTTCGCTCGTCATTATTCTACTCTTTGCAAATCTAATTTCTTGGCCCAATAATGTCCACAAATTCCCTGAATCCGATTCGATTCCAAAACTAATCACTTCTAAGTATGAGCCAAGCCCCTCTTTTGGTAAAATCTTCATACAACGCGTCGATTCGTAATCCGGGCAAATAACAAAAAACTACAAAAATCAGACCAACAAAACGACCGAAACCGATCAGATAACTTGGTGGAAGTAAAAATGTTAAATGACATTTGCAATGTTCACAATCCAAACATTAACGTGATTTTTTGAACTAATAGATTTTTGCAAGTGATAATCCTGAAAAAATAGACTTTACTTATTTTCTTTTTAAAAGAGAAATAAAAAAAACATTCTCACATTTTACGCGATTGTATAGTGCCGGGGGGACCGGGGTAATTTTGGTCCTTGTTTTGACAAACTTTGGGGATCTAGTTTTCCATATCTATTGAAATGAAACAACCCAAAAGTTAATACAATCATAGAGGGGTTCACTACTATATGTCATTAAGCTTGAAACAATTTCCATTATTAGCTCTTTTAGCATCTATGCGAAGTTGCGGACCGCATTTTAAACACTAAAATGGGGTAATCGGACCTACCGTCTGGGGTAAATTGGTCCATATATAATATATATATAAACAAAAATAAATCTTAAAAATTTGACAAACCTCCCAAAAACTTAAACAACATGTCATACCATGCCCATGGAACACTATCAAACATTATGTGCGCTGTTCCTTCACATTCTCCTGGTTGGCGGAAAAGATGACCAACACGCACACGTTTTGGGTTTCCGTTCTTTGAGTTTCCTATTCTTTCTTCTTTTTCTAGTCTATGTTTAGTTTTTCTTTTATAATTTCTAAGCATTGTTACTTAATTTAGTAATACTTTTACAACTAAGGGCCAGAATCCCCCGTCACCAAGCACTTCTTTCCGGAGATATAAAGATGTTTTTAATAGGAAGTAGATCCGAGTGTACAGGAATATGAAACTTAAAAACTAACCTTAACCCCCACCCCTTTAATGGAAAAAACTCCACTAAACCTAAACATAACAACACCGCCTTTTAAAAAACCTCCAAAACTCAATTGTCAAATATGTGCATTTAAAAAAAAGTGTCCCGCCCCGTCCAAGGAAAAGAACAGAAAAGCGATTGCGGTTCCCAACAATAAGGAAGAAAAATCCCCAAGGCCGCAAAACGTAAACACTTTGGGGCCTCTCCGCCTTCCCTATGAACATGGGTTCCCCCCATTATCTTCGAAAGTTAAAAATGATTTTTTGCGACGGAAAAAACTCCCAGAGAAATGGTTTCCTAAGAATTAAATTAAGGTTAAAAAACGGAACCACACCTCCCAAATTGGTGTTAGGGGAATTTTTCGGTCCCTAATGTTAAAAATAATTACCGTGTAGGTTTACGTAAATCCCCAATGCCCATGTTTAGGTTTTTTTTTAATTAACTAGCTGGGGAGGTTTATTGGTTGGGCAATAGCCCCCCTCAGTTATGGTTCCAAAGGAAGTAAAAATTGGTTTTTATAGGAGTAATTTTTGGGGTTTTTTTTTTGAAACTGCAAAACTGGCCCACATTAACCGTAATCCATTAAGGTAAACAAAATTACCTCCCCCCAACTGGGCCGCCCCCAACCTAACTACGTTCCCCCCCCACGAATTTTTGTTTAACATCGGTTGGCAAAATTTGTGGGGGGATAGGCGGGGGGTTCCCGGCCCGGCGGGGGTTTTGGGACCTACGAAAGGGAAAAAAACTACGGGCGAAATTGGAAGAAAATTTTTCCCGAAGTTTAATTTTTTTTTTTTTGCCGGGAAAATTGAAATAAGTTTCCAGTGTTGGCTTATTATTTACAAGTGGGGGCTTCCTTGTTTCTCGGCTGACACACTTTAATAAAAAGAAAACCCTGAGGTAAAGGCTTGAATTGTGCAAGGCCCTTTTTAAAACCAAGAAAAACCAAAGTCCCCATAACAGAGCACTCGTCCCCCCAAAAAGTAAGCGAAACTGGTAAGGTTTTTTACCGTAAAATGTGGGGGTCCCCTACCAACTTTGCTTACTTTTCCTTAATGAAAGAACCTCTGCCCCCTTGTGACTGTTGTTTTTTCCTGGTGTATGCCCCTTTGCCACATCAACCAATCACCTCCAAAGGTCCCCCCTTTCCCTCTATGTTGCCAAGCGGAAGCACGGAAAATATTAGCACCCCTGGATATCCACCAAATTTTTCCGCCCAAAAACACTTTTGAAATTTTTTTTTTTTTTCCATCGTCCGTAGTTTTTTTAGTCACCTTTCTCCTTTTGATACACAAAGGTTTTTGTAAACATAATTTCCCGGATGGGATTTATGAAAGTAAATAAATTAAAAATACCACTTTTTTTAATTAAATTGAAAGTTCCTTTTTTTTTGTTTTTGTCCTTTCCCTCCATAATACAGTTTAAAAAAGTGGTTTAAACAATCATTGTTTAAGTGGTTTTTAACTTGAACGAGCCAATGAATACTTCTTTGATTCTAAAAACCAACACCATCCCCACAAACCTTTTTTTGCTTTTGAATTTATCTTTATTGCTCCCAACCCATAAACCAAGGCCCTTTGCAATAACCAACTGGTGACATAAAAATCCCATCCCCTGCCCTCATGAAAATCCTGAGTACTTGTCCCCCCTTTTTCCCCCTTACCTATATTTTTTTTTCTCCTAACACATATCCGGGTAAAACTCGCCTAAAACGTAAAAAATGGCTTTAAGGTTTAGTTTTTTTGCCCTTTTTGATTTTTTTTAGCTCATTAACTCCAAATTCCCATAAAAACAAAGTTTTTTTCATAACCACGGTGACCATTTTACCCCATCCCTTGCCCTCCCATGTAAAAAAACCTGTTACTCTCGTCTAACCCCAAATGCTCGGTCCCCCTAACATAAAAATCGGGAAAACCCTTCGGCCCCGACGGTAATGGTTGAGGTTTTTTTTTTAGGTTAAACATAATGGGACCCCGAGATTTTTTTGCCGCGGTCCCCAATTTTTCCAAGAGACAACAGACTAATTTTTTTTTTTTTTTCTTGCCTACAATAGGGGTGGGCTTTGGTTTTTTAATGGAGATAGTTTTTTTTTTTTTTTTGCGCCAAACCCATTAAAAAAAAAAAACCTAATCCCTTCCATTAAAAACAAACAAACCTAATTGTAGCCAAAAGAAAAAAAAACATTTCCCTGTGGTCTCTTGAAAAAAACGAAACCCGCGCAAACTCCTCCCCACGGTCCCATTATTTTACCCCTAAACCTTAAACTATTACCGTCGTGCGAGTTTTTGGGTTTCCCCCCCCCGGGATTTTATGTAGGGACGAAGCAATTTTTTTTGGGTTAGACGGGAGTACAAACCAGGTTAACCATTGAGCAAGGGATGGGTTAATGTCCACCCGTTTGGGTTTTTATGCAACTTGTTTTGGTGGATGGAAGTAAACAATGAGATTAACCAAAAAAAGCAAAAAATTCTTAACCTAGCCCCCATTACCTCCCCGGCGAGTTTTTTTTTCCCCGAATTTTTGTGTAGGGGAGAAAAATCATCGGTAGACCGGAAACCGATTGTACCCTCTGCGCCTCTACTACTAAGGGTGGCGTGTTGGCACACGCACCACTGGGGTAGTTGGGCTCCAGGACTCACAGTAGTGGTGGACACTGATTGGGTGCCTCTGTCAAAGGGTTGCTCTGTACAGAACCGGTGGGGGGGTTTTTATTGCAAACTTTGTTTTTTGTTTTTTATGGATGAGGTTGGACGTTGACAGTGTGGGTAAGTGAAAATAAACTAGTTACATTTTTCATCCATAGGTGTGACACTGATAGGGGTGTGTGTTTGGTTGATGCTTGGGTATAGAACCTCAAAGTAATTCATTGCTTCGTCCAAGGTAACACTTAAACCATGATTTGTACCCACTACTTTATTAAATGAGGAAAAAGGACAAACCAAAAGGGAACCTCAATTTTTAAATTAAAGTAAATTTTTTTTTTTTAAATACTTATCATCACCATGAATATTGTACAACCCTTACCAAAGGGAAAGACTACGACGAATTGAAAAAAAAAATTTTTTTTTTTCGAGTTGGTGTTGTTTTTTTTGGGCGGAAAAAAATTGGGATATTCCCAGTGGGCTATTAATTTTTGTCCCGTGCCACTCCGCTGACAAACCCCAATAGAGAAAAAGACCCTGAAGGTGAAATGGGTTTTTTTGATGGTTGCAGAAGCCTTTCCCTTAAAACCAGAAAAAACAACCCCCCCACAAGCAAGAGGGTCCCACCCTCATTAAGAAAGTAAGCAAGTGATAGGACCACACATTTTAAAACGTAACCCTAAAAACCAGTTTTGCCTTTACCTTTTGAACGAAAGGGCCCTCTTGTTTTTTTTGAACTCCCTGTGTTTTTTCCCCCCCTTGTTTAAAAAAGCCTCCCTTGCAAAACAATCCAGCCCCATTTTACCTTCAGTCCCCTTTTTCTCTAAATAAGTGTGTTTGTTCAGCGGAAGGAACAGAGCACCTGTAAAAATATAGCACCTGGAATAATCCAATTTCCCGCGCAAAAATTAGCTAAAAAATTCTTCCCCATCCCGCCCGTCGTTTTTTTTTTTTCCCTTCCGTAGGTCCCCCCGCCGGCGACCCCCGCTTAATCCCCCACAACATGCCACCGATTGTGAAAAAACAAACCGTTGACGTAAAAGTTTATGGGTAAAAAGGTCCATTGTGTAAGAAGTAATTTTTTTTTCCCCTTGGTCCCCCCCCCTTTGGGAGTAAAAAAAAATTTACCCCCTTAATTTTTTTTTTATATACCAGCACCCATAGACTAAATTTTCCATTTAAGCATTTCAACAACCCTGAAAACCAAAGGAACAAGTGCAAATTAAGCAGTTTTTTTTTTTTTTTTTAATCACCTCACCGTGGGATTGATGCCCGTTTTTTTTGGGGGGTACATTTTTTACACTGGGTTTCCCAATTTACCCCCGCGAGTGTTTTTTTTTTTTTTTTGGTCACCGGGGTAAAATACGGAAAACCAAAAAAACTGAAGCACATTGGGAAATCAAGAAAAAAAAAAAAAAATAACCGAAAATTGAGACCCCAAGATTAGAGCACATTTTTCTGATTATTTTTTTTCCCAATGTTTTAAAGTAGAGGAAAAAGAACATATATATAATACGCCCCCCCTTATTTTTTACCAAGAATGTAAACTCCGTCTCCCCGTATTTTTTGAATCCCATGAAAGGTTTTTCCCCAGCCAAATCAGCCTGATTTTTTTGTAAAACAAACTTTTGGCACGCAAACTTTTTTTTTTTTTGCTGTGCCATTTTTAATTACCCATTTCTATTGGTTTTGTTTTTTTTTTTCTGGGTTTTTTCTTTTGTTTACATAAATCGATTATTTAATAATTCATCTAAAATAACTAGAATGTAATAAAATGGTTTTGTTTTGTGTTTTTTTTTACTACAAATGGGAAAATAATTTAAAAAACTTTGTTTTTTTTACCACTCCCTTTTATTTATATTGAAAACAAAACTCGTGTCTGTGTCCAAAAAAAATGGCGGGGGTCACGATAGAAAACCGGGTTCCGTTGGAAGGACCAAATTTAACCCCGTTCCCGGCCAGACTACTTTTTAATTGCAAGTTTATTTTTCCTTTTAAAAACCAAAAATCATAAAATCGTAATCTATTTTACCATTGATAATATAATATTAATTTTTGCCTTAATACCACCATATTTATTTCCTTACTGGATTTTTGTATTGAAAAATCTACTTGTGGAAGCTTCCCCTTTTTATAATGAAGTGAAAATGTACTATTTTGGTTTTTGTGTTTAACTACTTAGCGGACCCCCCGAGATATTTTTTTATGATATATTTTGAAAATGCCCTACCATGGGAAAAATGGCAAAGTGGCCCTGGCACAGTTTTACGCCCTAATTAAAACATTTTTCCTTTCCCCAGCACTAATGCCCCTTCTGAACTTACAACTCCCCCCGAAAGACCTACCAGAACCGAGTGAAGGTTGGAATCATGCTTCCCTGGTTTTTTTTTCCCTCCGTTTTTCCTCAGCAATTTGCCTCCCAAGCCATCCCTTTTTACACCCTTGCTATGTTGCCCTCCTTTGTTACACAAATCAAGGAACACGTTTTTTTTTTATTTTCCCACCCTTTTAGTTGTTCCCGAATTTTCCCAGGTAAGTTTTTTTTAAAGGTTGAGGTAGTTTTTGAGTAATGAACTCTTCCTTGTTTTTCCTTGCCCCTTCCCACTCCCCACTTTTATTTTTTTTTTTAAATGAAAAATAAAAATAATGGAGTAATTAATATTGTTGAAAATGTTTTGTTTTTTTCAGTTTTTTGGGATTCTCTCTACCCGGAGTGGTGGGGTATCCTTTGTAAGTGGGGGTAACCACAATTATAAATCCTTGCTTTGTGTTTTACTTTGGCTGATTCCCCTGTCCCACCCAAAAAGTAAATTGGACCAGACAGCAACGTTTTCCTTGTCCCCCCCCGTGTAGTCCCCCCCCTATCCTTTTACAGAAAAATGGGTTTTTTTTAACAAAAACCCATTAAGATTATTAAACCAAGGCGGGATACCTAACTGACATTCCCATGGGGCTCCAGATATTTTTTTCCGCAAAACCCCAAATACTAAATGTTTCCCCAACGAGATTTCGCCGTTGTATTTTTTTTCCCCCCGGTTTGTTTTTCCCAAAATAAATTGCCTCTAATTCTTGGCTTGAGTTCCAACCTCAACCCTTTTTTTTTGCGTGCTTTGGGCTAACCCCCCCGCCGTAAAGCCCCTTTCCCCGGAAGGTCCTGGCCCATTGAAAGGTTCTGTGTTTCTTCCGTTTTTTTATTCTAAGGCCAGAGAAACCAAACTTTTTGCTGTTACGTTCCCCTATATGTTGCCCATAACACTTGCCAATGTTTCCCATTTGGAATTTTCATTTAATTTGGCCTCTAACATCCAATATTAAATCCCTTCCCTTAATAAAAGTTTTTTTGTTTGCCAATTTTTTCCCCCATTTAATGAAAACCAATTGGTTTTTTGTTTTTTTACAATATAAAATTTTAGTTGTCGTCAAAGAACAACGGTTTGGGTTGGTGGGTTTTTTGGTTGGTGGTGTTGGGGGGGGTGTTGTGGGGTGGTTGGTGGTGGTTGTGTGTTGTGGGTGGGGGTGTGTTTGGGTGTGTTTTGTGTGGGTGGTGTGGTGTGGGGTGGGTTGTGTTGTGGTGGTTGTTGGGTTGGTGGGTGTGTGGGTGTTGGTGGTTTTGGGTGGGGTTGGGGTGTTGTGTGGGGTGTGGGGTGGGTGTTGGGTTGGGTGCGTGCACCGTGGGCGTGCGTGCGTTGCCGTGCGTCTCTGCGTTGCGTGGCGGGTGGGCGTGCCGTTGCGTTGCGTGGGCCGGTGGCGTGCCCCCCGGTTGGCGGTGGCGTTGGGCCGGGTGGCAGTGCCCGGTGGCGTGGGCGTGCGTGCGGTGCCGGTGGCCGGGTGCGTGGGGCGGTGGCGTGCGTGCGGTGGGCCACCGTGCCGTTGCGTGCGTTGCCGGTGGCGTTGCGGTGGGGGGGGGCCCCGTGGCGTGCGGGTTGGCGTGTTGGTTTTGTGGGGTTTGTGTGTCTGGGTGGGGTGGTGGGGGGTTGTGGGGGGTGTGGGGGGGGGCGTGGCGGGCGGGGGAAGGGTGCGGGGGGGCCGGGGGGTGTGTCCAGGGGGGGGGGGGGGGGGGGATGGTGGGGGGGGTGGGGGGGGGTGGTGTGTTTTGGGGGGGTGGGGGGTGTGTGGTTTGTTGGTGTGGGGGTGGTGTGTGGTGGGGGGGGCGCGCCAAGTTGTGCGTTTTTCCATCCCCGTGCGTGGGGTTGTTCCGCCAAGGGCAAAAAAAAACCCTAACAAAATCCCGCTAAATGATGGTCCCCGGTAAAACAGACAGTAAGAGACTAAAAAAGGTGGTGGGCCAATCTATTTTGGGAAAGGTGGTCTTGACACTCAAAAAAAGAGTTCCAGCCGTAGGAGGGCGGAACAATAGATTCAAAAGAGTTCTAGAGTTTACCAGTGGGAAGTGATGGGAAAGAGTGATGATACTGGTTATTTTGCATTAGTAAGATGGACAAAATAAGAATGAGAGTAGGTATAAATCTTGTGCAGCGAAAGCCTACGTACTTTCATCGTTAACAACCTGTATGTAGACAAGGTTTGGTTGGGCCCTAAGTCTGCCCTAGCCACAGTCTGGTCACGATGACCCACCCCTCTCCACCCCCACACCGTGCCGAGCGTCAGGATTAAGGAGCCTCCTCAAATCTTCCCTCGTTTCCTTAAGTAGCTCCACTTTACAAAGGAATTTCCTTACATAACGTTAATTTTTTCCGTCAGAGGATGATTTCAAATTGAGTTCAAAGTTACATTTTCACTTCCATTCCGATGTTAGTGCAGCATTAAAGATGCGGGGCTGAGGTGAGACGATCTGCTTTCTGTGTCGAATAAACAATTGACATAAGATTTTTTTCTTCGATTCATGAAAACAGTTTCGAACAACGAATTCTTACCTCTGAAATGTAGTTGCAACAAATAACTTTATATATGTCATACTATAGCTGTGATCCACTTTTTGGTTTCAGTCGTGAGTCTCGTGAATCATCTTCCAAATCTACATATTCAATGAACAAGGACGTAATCACTTCTAACGGTGATTACAAATATTTACTATATCCTTCCTGTCGTTCCTCCGTTCAATTTCTCGTCTCTTCCTCCTCCCTGTCCTCTTCTTTACCAGGCAGTCCTACGTCCTACTATCAGGCCCTGCCGTGCATAAATGCGGTCGTAGTCTTGCGTGGGCCAGTACTTCCATTCGCCTGTCATAGGTTCCGTGATAGATGGACTCCTTCTCTCCCCTCGTATTTGGCAGACGTACACTGACCCCAACTTACAATTGATATCCTCAGTCTGGCCGAATTTTGGTTATTTCTAAGAGTGGGGGAGCACTAATACTGCCGGCGCCTTGCTTGTCGGTTCATGCCTGTATATTGAAGTTCTCACAGGAGACTTTAAGTCTTGAGTAATCTAACTATTTGCACCTCTGGGGTGGTGGATAACGGCCCGGGTGACCATTCACAGGGCTACAAATGCTCCCTACTCCTGCATCGTATTTACACGCCTGACACCTAAGTCCACATGATACACATATATTACAGTAACACAACACGCCATGACGAGGTATATTACTATTAACTTTATGAATAAAAAAAATTCATCCCTATTTCTATACGCTTTCTTGAATGTATTTTTCAGTAGAAACCACGCAAAGTGACAATGTCTAATACACATATACTTAGCTTATTAATTAGTATGTGTCCTCTATTGTAAAATTTAATAAATATCACGTGAACTTGAAAATAAAGTCTGTCAAAGCTTGACACTTTTCATGTCCATTGAGAAAAAACTATTATCGCCGTATCATTATATATCTTAGCTACACCACATAAATATGTTGCAGTTGTATGTTAAATAGGTGACCCTTTCCTTGATTGTAGTATGCCGGATTCTAACCTCCTATCCTGGTCTCTCGACAGATTGTCACCTAAAGTTTATCGCTATTATAATAGATAACAATTTTTTGATTTCTCGTAAATGCGCACAAATGATGATATCCTAAATGATATTGTATATTTACACCAGGGAAAGAATGCATCCGCTAAATGATCTACGTTTTAATGTTTAAGAGGGATGTCTCTTAGGATCAAGCACAATCGTCAACGTCGCTTCACATCCTGTAACAACATCACGATCAGCCTTGTACTCGGCAAGCGGCTGACAGCGCGCCGGCGGCGTGGCCGTTTGTATCCTATGTTCCCCGTAAAGCAAAGCATAACCTTCCTCTGCGTTATTTTAACGCTTATTCATATTCGCGGCATATTTTTCCGCCTCAATAGTTAATAAAATAAAGGGTACGTGCATTCATCGTGCGGTTGTTGCCCCTGTCTTCAACAGGCGTTTGCATATCGAACATTTGTGGTCTATCATACCGGTGTTAGTGTGTAGTGTGGTGTCTGTGTGTGTGATCGTGTTTGTGTGTGTGTGGTGTGTGTGTGTGTGTGTGTGTGTGTGTGTGTATTCATCTAGTTGTATTTGACCAGGAGCCTGGGCACGCTCGTATGGCCCCGTCTCCTATCCCACATTTATTTTATCATTCTTCCTTAGTGCTTAGTGTTGGCCGAAGCCACCACCCCGGGATGGTGGGTCCACAAACCCCGGCTGACACCGGTACCCTTCACTGCTGGTTCTGGGCAGGGTTTCGGGTTTTAAGAAGACCGCCCTTCTGTCTTCGCTCCGCACTGGTGATCGAACCCTGGACTTCCACTCGGTTTGAGCCGAGCGTGCTAACCTTACCTACAGGAGTTCCCCTGACGGTGAGTAGTGTGTGTGTTTTTGTATCTGGGTGAGTTGTGTTTGAGTAAGAGCGTGGTGGTGGAGCGTATACAAATATTATTATATTATATGATGATTATATATATATATATATATTACTATATATCTATATATATTATACTCATATATAAATATATATATATATATATTTTATATATATATATGAAGGATAAGCAAATTAAGAGAAATGCACTCAGGGACACAAAAAGAGAGAGGGTGAGATCAGGAGAGAGAGAGAGAGAGAGAGAAGAGTGAGACGAGAGAGAGGAGGAGAGTCAAGAGAGAGGAGAGAGAGGAGAGAGAGAGAGAGAGAGAAGAGGGGCGAAAAAAAAAATGGGGGGAGGGGGAGGGGGGAAGGCCTCTTTGGCTGAACGGAAGTCACGAGGAGGGGGTGATGTGGGGCAACATTCGTGTTGTCGGCCTGTCTGATACAGGTTCAATAGGGAAAATGGGGGTTACGTGCCCAGACCATTCGCACTTTTTGTGTTGGGGGGTCAGAAAAAAAATTCGACTTCTATTCACTTTTTTGTTTATAAGTAAAAAATAATAGGCTTCTGACTCGGTTACTACTGCCATCCGGGGAGACCCGTTCATTTTTTGGAGGGTAAAAAATGCGGTATCAGCCTCCTATTGTGCACTATTTTTGGGTGAGATAGAAATGAAGTGTATGAACACCTGTTATTTTCATCGAGGGGACTATTTGTCTATATTTTGTTATTTAGTCTCATCTATTTTAGTTATATATGAATAAAAATCACCTGGGGATTTATAGGTAAACCTATAGAAATGGGTTTCCATTAACATCACAAAAACTAGAGGTAACTTGGCTCTGCTTGGCTGGTGTAGCAGGGAGGGGCATGTGGGCTTGGGTGTGCTGCCACGACATATGTGGATGGGGATACAGATGACAGTTGATGAGGTTGTTAGTCTTATCTGTGTAGCATAGAGTAACCAGAGGCCTGCCTGGCTTGGGTGTCCGTAACAGGGAGGTGGTAGGCAGGTGTAGAATTCTTCTTTTTGGCTGGTGTGCTGGCTGGAGTATGGTGTTGCGAAAGCTGTGATGGGCTTTTGGCAAGCAGTATGAGGCGCCATTCCATGCTCCTTCAAAGTTTCCTCTGGTAGGGTATACGAGGGCTTTCGAATATCCACAACTCTCTTTGAACTGTAAAGTTGTGCTCCTCTCTGTGTAGGGTTTTGGTCCAGTGAGAGCTCTGTTCGAAGTTATCTGCTTCCTCAAAGCAATTTTCCTCATTTCAATGATGGTAAACCGTGGCCTTGTTCGCTTGGTCGTTCAATCGGTTTCATCAGGCATCTATGCCACTCTTTCATTTGGTTACATTCCCTCATGTCTCTGGATATCTATCTTGCCTATATTCTTAGGGAAAGGCTTTTCTGCTTCCATGGGGAGTCTCAAATGATTTGCTTTTCATGCCACATCTCCTCCTCCGTGTCATGTCAGAGAAAGGCCTTCACCTCCGCACAGGGTGTCCCGGTTCTACAGATGTCCTTCATCAGTTTTTGCTGTAGTGCTGCAGGGAACCCTTTAAGTCGCGTTGACTTCGATCCTGGACACTCAGGGGCGTGCGAGAGTTGCATACCAACTGGCTTAGGGGTGCTTGGCTTCACTTTCATCCCATGCCCTGCTTGATGGTCCAAGAGAGCATTCGGGGGGATTTTTGTCTGCTTCTCAGAAGTCCATGAGAGTCCATCGTGTTCTTTGTTCGTCGTTCCGATTCCGCTTGAGGTGCTTCTCCTCTGTACCGTAAGCCCTCTGGTAGTTGGCACGATTGGAATGTCTTGATCACCGTTTTACCCTGTCCGATCTCTTGTCAACAAGGGAAGTTGTCCTTTGTGTTAGGTATCAACGCACACATTTTTCGTGCCATGGGTCCGGTTAAAGTGCCTGTGAGTGTGTCCACACAGCATTTATCCACTATCAGAACTGGCTGGCCGTTAATGCCCAGATTTTCTTTGGGCATGTTAAGCTGCACGTTCTGGCACAAAGTTTGTAGTGGGAACCACTCACTGCAAGCCCTCTTCTTCTGTCACCCGATTGGCCTTCTTGTTTGATTTTCCATACACTTTGGACAGAACCGGCTTGTGAGCTGGTCTCCCTTCAGAGCACAATAGTTGGGTTGGAGCACGTACACAAGGAGCGGTTTAATCTTTTGCAGTCCCGCAGCATTCCCCACAACGGCAGTGTCAGAAGAACGGCTCCTTAGAATCCTTGTGAATCTGGTAACTTCTGTAACTTTCCCTTGTGGATTGTAATTCCTATTGCCCATTTTCTTGTAAAAATGGCCAGTTTTTCGTCCGCGTTGAACACTCTGCTCAGGTATGTAGTCACCTGTCTTCAATCAGGGACCCTTGAAGGTGTGCTTGGGGTATGCCTGCGCCCCTTTCCTGTAATCAGCTGACACTAACCACTCTCTACCTGTGAAAAAAAGAAGAAAAAACCTTTTCATTATGTGGGAATATGGCAAGTCAATAGATAGATAGATAGAATGTGAAAAATAATTTAAATGCTCTATTCATTACGGGAATATAGCACGAGTCAATATTAGGAATAGATTGAATTGATGCAAATTTATTGAATGTTTTTTACCTTTGGCGAAGCATGTTGTGCAGGCTAAACGCTGCTTTGAATTATGGAACCACCCTGGCTGGCAATAAACCCGGGGGCAGGGAGGATCCATAAGGCTCCTTCTCTGGCTAAGGTGGATTCGTCGATGCTCCTCGGCCTTTTATCCCTGATGGCTTACTCCGTCCACGTTCTGGTGCTCTTCTTTGTCCCGCTGGTCCCAGCTTGCTCTGATATCCACGGCCTGTTTATGCTTGGTAAATGGACAAGAAAAACATGCGTATAGTCAATCGTACTGTACAGACGGTATGCCGCAACGCACGACAATGCACCACACACTGTTGATGCACACGTGGTGGACTATCACTATGGGGAGCCATGACATGCTAACACACCTGCACGTGCACCCACAACACATCAAACTACACCCTCATCAAGTCCGTACAGTTGATAGGTGTCGCCACGGCTCCACAACACCACACAGGCACACACGACCACACACGACAACACACCGCCTCAACACAGCCCCCACCACCGCAGCACCTGTTAACACACTGCCACAGTTAGCACGACACACACACACACATCACCATGCCTCAACACAGCCCACTCCACCGGCAGCACCTGTTAACACACCTGCATGTAGCACACACTACACACACACATGCCTCAACACAGCCCACGACATCGCACCGGCAGCACACTGTTACACACCTGCACTAGCACAACACGCAAACCACAAACACACACACCCTATTAATTATTACGCTAGTAAACATGAGGGTATACACAACTTTTTCATCTGAATATATTAACTCACCTTTAACAGACACCCTTACAACACCACCGCCGAATACACGCTGTTAGCACACCCACTTCGCACACACACAATAACTAAACTTTATTTTATATGAAACAATCATTAACGTGTCACCGGTTTCAGTATTTTCCTCCATCTTCTCTAGCAGGCGGGTCCGTCGGCTCACTATATGCCACCTTGCTACGAATACATCAGCACGTACTCTGGCATCGCACGCTTTGGTCTTGATTTTTTCACGTGTCTTCCAGATGTTACGAAAGTGCCCTCATGCAACCAACTTCTTGGCCCGTAGCAGACCAGCCTAGGCACTATCAATCACTGCAAGCACATCCATCTTGTTCTCACGCTAGGGACACCTTTCCTCTCTCTTCTCGCTTGACCCTGTATAGGTGTAGCCGAACGCTTGGAAGACTGGCCAAATGAGCAGCACGATGTGAGGCAAACAGCAGCAACAGCATAGAGAGAGAAAGATACGTGGTATGCAGCTCTGGCGGCCCAGGCTGAGCGTGGCCTCCGAAATGGATGTCGCCCGGCAAAAAATGGCCGCCGACAGCATCCGACAACATCCGCCGGGACCTTCGAAATTCGTGTTATCGCGAGTAAAACTCGTAGTTCGAGGGCAAGTCATGGGATAATTCTTTATACCTATTCGGTGTAATTGCGAGTTTAGTGCACCGGGCGAATTTCCGTGTTCGGCGGGGTCCGACGATATATATATATTATATATATAGTATATATAATATATATATATACTACCGCAATAGTTGTAAGCCCGCTCCCGGCGGACTTTTTGGCTAGCTTCATGCTGGGCTATTTGTGGGTGGGGCCCTTTGGCCCACCACTGTGTTTGGTGGGCCTACGGCACCACCAAACACAGACGCTCCTGATAGCCCCTTTCTATAACTTTCGTGTAATCCTGGATGAGAAAGGTATGTATTACGCCTAACAAGGCCATTCACATCACCCCGCAACACCATTCACATCAGCACCATTACCCATGCACCGCGCCCCACCAGCCCATTCATCCTCCATTTAACCGTCCCCCCACCAACTCCATCTCACTCAACACTTCCATTACCCATCCCACACACGCATTCACTCACGCCATTTACCAGGCCGGATTAATCCTATAGCTAGTATAGGCTGCACTAGTGCCCCTCACAGAGCTTGGGGGCCCAAAACCTGGGGTCCCTGCTAAAGATTTCCATATATAGACTACTTTTTTTTGAAAAATGATATTTTGCATTGCTGAGTATTCATTTTAACTAAATAATTACAATACGTTGAGAGAAAGGGCCCCTGTATTGAGGCCCTTTATTTGAGATAAGGGCTCTGTTTTGAGGCCTTGTATTTGAGATCAATGCCATGTTTGGGACCCTAGCTGTAAATCATGGGGCCCCATGTCACATGTTTGTTTAGGTCTCAGTGTACACCAAGTAAAATACTTATTTGTGAATGTAGTGTATATAATTGTTTTTCCAAGCTCACTTATTGTGCTATACAATAAAAAAAAAATGCGGGTGCGTGGCGATTTAGAGGGTGGCTCCGTGTGAGGGGTCCCGCAATTTAATTATCCTAGGGCCCCAAAAGGTCATAGCTCCTGCCCTGCCCATTCCCATCCACCCCCCCCCACCTATTCCCTCCCTATCACCCATCACCCCGCACCCGGGCCATCATTCACCATCACCCTCACGCAACCATCACCATACATCAAGTTTTCCTCAATTCTCGCAAACCCACTTTTTTTCACAATTCTCGCTAATGTGAGGCGCTAGTAAACAAACAAAAAAAGTGATCGTATATCTCACAAAATGCTTTAAAACCTTACCCTGTTAACCTGGTTCCAAACTGTGCCATATGATAGGTATTGCGCCCACGGGGGGGCAGAACCTATACTCACACACACAGACACCATACGGGCTCCTTTTTTTAACCCCCAAATTACAACGTTTTTTTTGCGTTATGCATGTTTTATTTTTAATTAATGTGCGTTATATTATTTTGTGGCGGTTTTCTTTTTCAAATGTTTTTTTCTACAAAATGGGTTTTAACATTTGGGGGTAATATAGACGCTGTGTAATTGTGTATTTGCTATAGTTTTTTTTATTTGAAAAATTTTTTTTTTTTTTTTTTTTTTTTTTTTTTTTTTATATTATAAATTGATGGGGCCCGGGAACCAAACCTAATTTTACCATTAATTAGGGGTTTTCGTTATACGAATTTTGCTTTAGAGAGCCAGGTGGAACCTAACTGTTGTATCTTCGGGACCCCCTTTATATTATTATAATATATATATATAATATATATATATTTTATATATATAATTATATATAATTTATTATTTATATATATATATATATATATATATATATATTAGGGTCCCAAAAAAAAACGAAAGTTGGTTTTTTTGAAGGGCCCCTTAGTGGAATATGTGGGGTGGGAGAAAACAACGTGGTAAAATTTGAGCGAATCGAAGTATATTTAAAGCTCGCGGGGCGAGCAGAGCTCCCCCTTGGGGCAGCGAAAGCGTAATCTTCGCCGGTAGTGGACCGCCATCCAGCGCGGGGTGCAGGTGCTCGGTCGCCGGAACTTCCCCTTTCGGGACGTCGCCCTCGCCACCCAGCAGGCGATAAAGGGAAAACTCCAGCATTCCTTGTGTCTCCGCGGGTGGCGGGGTTTTTGAACAGCGCGGCCCACCCCTGCAGAATTTTGGGCCCGCTTGTTCAGGAGGGTGGGCGACACTCGTGGGGGCTTGGCCCCCCCCGGCTGGCTCTGGTCATAAAAGCCCACCGTTCCTGAATCGGTTGAAGACGCCGATGTAAAGCCCGACGACCCCCCATGAAGATGAGAACCCCTTCCCACCAGCCGTGTACATGGGCCGGGGCGGGGGCTTACAGACCCCCCGCCCAAGCTACTCTCCAGCAGGGTGCAGGCACCGGGGGGGGTCCGTGTTGGTGGCGGTCGTATCAACGCATAGCCACCACACGCTTGCGAACCCCAGTCGTCGGCGCTTCAGCCAGGGCGCCGCCATCGCCTCTCCAGTCCCACTTGCAAAGTTGGGAACCCCGATGAGCTTCTGGACGCCTTTCCGGAGCGAGGATAGCCACCATCCCCCCGCTTTACCGTTGCAATTGGCAGGATTTCCCGCCCAGTGAACGGTACGAGGCGTGTCGGGGCGAGGGTTGTTTGGATTCTGGGGCCAGCTGGGACCCCGGGATCCCTGCGAGCCTGGAAAACCTCGGCATTAGGATCGCTCCTGAGGATTGTGGCGAGGGTACGGCGGTCGCCGCTCGATGCTGAGCGCTTTTCGGTCGTTCACGCCGGTCCGGTCGGGGCGCCAACTCCCGGGAAGCCGACCTGTGACCCCCGCCTCGTCCTTTTGGGGGGACTTTCAAAAGGTCGGTCAGCGGTAGCACCGCCCGCCGCGTGCCGACTGGACCACCGAGGAGGAGGGGGAGGAGGGCGCGAGCACCCAGTTTGTCCACTGGACTAGAGGCTTCTCGTGATCGCTTCTCTGGGGCCCCCACTGTCATCCCCGGCGCTGAATCGGCGCCCAGCCCCCGGGCAGCCCCGCATGATCCCTCGGACCCCCTTTTTTCCCCTTTTCCCCGCTAGAATGCGATCAGCCGGATCGTCATCAGGGGCATCCCGCGGCGTGGGGGACATCGAAGAGGTCGAGAGGGCCTCTGAAACTCTTCCTCCTTCATCTTGTTCGCGTTTTTCCCTTGCTTTAAAGCGCCTTCCAGTCCTTGAACAAGACCTCCCCCTTGCGAGGGGCTTTTTGCCGTCATCGTTGGGTCCTCGCGGTCTCCCCCAAAAACCCTTGCCCTCTTGGACAGTGGCCCGTGCTGGTGGGACGGTTTTTTTTTTCCACGTTGTGGAAGTAAAAACCCCCTTGACTTGGGCCCCGGAAGGGGGGTTTGGCCCGAGGATGGGGTCGGGGGGTTTTGGGTGTCCCACCAGCCAAACAGTGTAGCTGTGCGTGAATGAGCCATTTTGAAAAAGAAATGGGGGATTTAGAACCCTAGCCTTTCAGACTTCGGTACAGGTATAATCACATAGAAACACATAAGTACAGGTTTCAATTCACTTGCGCCACCTCTAAATAAAAAACCCGATTCGCTTCAAATTTTGCACGAGAGGTTTTCCCTCATTACTGCACAGTATCCACCAAAGGGGCCTTTAAAAAATATCAAGTTTTAAATTTACCCAAAATGCGCTATTTGGCACCCTAAATTATATATATAGTGTATATATATCGATAAATATATATATATATACTGTCGGACCCCGCCAAAACACGACATTTTACGGTCCTGACCCCGTCATGCACGGCAAAATTCGTGTTCGGCGAATAACAGGTTCAATGGGAAAAATAGGGGTTACGTTCCCAGACCATCACTTTTTGGGGGGGTCAAAAAAAAAATCACTTTTTTTTTATAAGTAAAAAAAATAGGTTACGTTCCCAGACCCTCATTTTTGGAGGGGTAAAAAAAATGTTTACTACTATTTTTGGGTGAATAAGATGAAGGAAACAACTGTTATTGCAATTAATATTTTTTATTAATAATAAAAAAATACCTTAAAACTAGAAAATGGTTTTCATTAACTATAAAAAAAATAGAGGTAACAGGCTGCTTGGCTGGTGTAGCGGGAGGCATGGCTGGTGTGCTGGGGGAGATCACTCACTGTCTGTACCCATCTGGATCATCAAAGCCACATAATGGGATGGGAGAGACAATGACATTGATGGGGTAGTATTATCTGGTGTAGCAGGAGTAACGGGGCTGCCTGGCTGGTGTAGTAACAGGAGGTGTAGGAGGTGTAGAATGCTTCTTGGTGGTGTGCTGGCTGGAGATGGTTTGAAGAAAGCTGGATGGGCTTTTGGCAAGCAGAGGCCTCCATCTCCTTAAAGTTTCCTTGTAGGGTAAAGGCCTTAATCCACAACTCTCTTGAACTTGATGCTCCTCTCCTGTATGGGGTCTTGGTCAGTAAAGAGCTCTTGTCAAGTTATCTGCTTCCCTCAGCAAGTTTCTCAATTTCATGATGGTAAAACACAGGCCTTGTCTCTGTGTCGTCATCTTCATCAGCATCATCACCTGCTTGGTCATCCTCATTCATCTGGATAATCTCTTCCACTGAAGGCTCTGCTCCAGGGGAGTCAATGAGTTCTGCCACATCCTCCCAGCCATGTCGAGAAGCCTTCCCCCCCAACAGTGTGTGGCCAGGTCTACAATGTCCTTCATTTGCTGAGTGATGCAGGGAACCCATTGAAGTCGTTGACACACTCAGGCCAGAGTGCATACCAACAGGCTTTAAAGGGGTGCTTGGCTTCACTTAAATCCCATGCCTGCTTGATGGTAAAAAGGGGCATGTCGGAATGTGTACTGCTTCCAGAAGTCCATGAGAGTCATCGTGCTGGTCGTCTTCCATCCTCTTGAGTGCTTCTCTGTACACAGCCCTCTGGTAGTTGCACTTGAATGTTTTGATAAAACACCCATGTCCATCGGTTGAAAACAGGGAAGTTTGTCCTTGGGGGAAGGTAGGAAACGCACACATTCGGATGGTCCAGGTTAAGTGCCTGTGGAAAGTGTGTCCACCAGCATTATCCACTAGCAAACTGGCCTTAAATGCCAGATTTTTCTTGGGACATTGTAGAGCTGCACTTCTGGCACAAAATGTTCGTGGAAACCACTCCTCAAACACCTTCGCTGTAAACCCATGCCTTCTTGTTTGATTTCCATCCCAACTGACAGAAATGCTTGTTGAGTCCCTTCAGAGCACTGGGTTGGCAGCACGATACACAAGGAGCGGTTTAATCTTGCAGTCCCTGCAGCATTCCCCACAAACAGCAGTGTCAGACGGTCCTTAAATGCCTTGAATCCTGGTAACTTCTTGACTTCCTTGTGGATGTAAGTCCTATTGCCCATTTTCTTGTAAAATAGGCCAGTTTGGGTCCGCGTTGAACACCTGCTCAGTAGGTAGTCACTGTTCTTCAATCAGGGACTTGAAGGTGCTGAGGTATTGCGCGCCCCTTCCTTATCAGCTGACCCACTCTCACCTGTAAAAAAAAAACGAAGAAAAAACCTTTTCATTATGGGAATATGGCAAGTCAATAGATAGATAGATAGAAGTGTTGAAAAAAATATTTAATGCTCTTCATTATGGGAAATATAGCACAGTCAATATTAGATAGATAGAAGGTGAAAATATTGAATGTTTTTACCTGTGCGAGCAATGTTGTGCAGGCTAAAACGCTGCTTGAATCTATGGAACCACCCTGGTTGGCAATAAACCCGGGGGCAGGGGAGGATCCAAAAAGGCTCCTTCTCTGCTAGGTGGTCGTAGATGCTCCTCGCCTTTTCCCTGTGGCTACGCCGTCCACGGGTTGCTCTTCCGCTGGTCCACTTGCTCTGATATCCACTGTTATGCGTAAATGACAAGAAAAAAACAATGCGTAAATACAATGGTACTGTACAACGGTATGCCTCAACACACACACACACATGCATGCATGCTAACACACCTGCATGTAGCACCACACACACACACACACACACACACACAAAACACCACACAACCACACACACACACACACACAACACACACACACACGCCTCAACACAGCCCACACCACCGCAGCAAACCCGTTAACACACCTGCACGTAGCACGACACACCACACACACACATGCCTCAACAAAGCCCACACACCCACCGCAGCACCTGTTAACACACCGCACGTAGCACAACACACACACACACATGCCTCAACACAGCCCACACCACCCCAGCACCTGTTAACACACCTGTACGTAGCACGACACACACACACACACCACACACATGCCTCAACCCCAGCCCACCCCCACAGCAGCACCTGTTTAACACATCTGCATGTAGCACAACACACACAACACACATGCCTCAACACAGCCCACACCACCGCGCACCTGTTAACACACCTGCACGTACACAACACACACACACACCCGTAGTAATATACGTAGTAACATAGGGGAAATAAACATACTTTATTCATATGAATAATAATTAACTCACCTGTAAAAACCCTTATACACCACCGAGCACCTGTTAGCACACCACAATGTAGCAACACACACAATAACATAAACTTTATTTATATGAAAAATCATTAACTCAAACCCGTTCAGTATTTTCTCCATCTTCCCTAGCAGCGGGTCACGTCGGCTCACAGAAGCCAAACCTTGTTAGAGACATCCCGCATCTCTCGCAAAGCTTTGTCTTATTTTTTCACTGGGGGGCTTCCAGATGGTACGAACAGTGGCCTCATGCAGGCCAAACTTCTTGCCCGTAGCAGACCAGCCTAGGCCACTATTCAATCACAGCAAGCACATCCATCCTTCTCCACTAGGGACAAAAACTTTCCTCTTCTCGCTTGACCCTGGAGTAGGTGGAGCCGAACGCTTGGGAAAACATGGCCAGCAGGAGCAGCACGACGTGAGGCAAAAGCAGCACGAGCAAGAGAGAGAAAGACCCACGTGTAGCAGCTCTGGCGGCCCAGGGCTGAGCGTGCCCAGGCTGTCCCCGGCCAAAATGGCCGCCGACAGCATCGACAACATCCGCCGGAAATTCAAATCAGTGTTATCGCGAGTAAAATCGTGTTCGGCAAGTCATGGGATATTTTACCCATTCGTGTAAGTGCGAGTTTCGTGCAGGGCGAACTCGTGTTCGGCGGGGTCCGACAGTATATTGGGATATATATATATATATATATATATATATATATATATATATATATAATATATAATAATATATATAATATATATATATATATATATATATATATATTTTATATAGCCGCAAAGCCGCATCCGGGCGGACTTTATTTGGGTAGCTCCGGGGGAGGGCTATTTGGTGGGCCTTTGGCCCACCACCTGTGTTTGGTGGGCCCATGGCCCACCAAACAGGTGACACAGCCAAACACAGACTCTCCAGATAGCCCCTTCTAACTTTCCTGAAATCATGGATGTAGAAATGTATGTATTTCCCCCCACCCATTCCACTCACCAATTACCCATCACCCCCACCCATTCCCCTCACCCATTACCCATCACCCCCACCCATTCACTCACCCATTACCCATCACCCACACACGCATTCACTCACCCATTACCAGGGCCGGATTATCCTATAGGCTAGTTTTAGGCTGCAGCCTAGGGCCCCTCAAGCTTGGGGGCCCCCAAAACCCGGGGTCCCTGCTAAAAGATTTCCATATATAATAATTTTTTTTTTAAAAATGATAATTTTGCATTGCTGAATAATTCATTTAACTTAAAATAAAATTACAAATAATTTGAGATAAAGGGCCCCTGTTTGAGGCCCTTTATTTGAGATAAAGGGCCTCGTTTGAGGCCTTTATTTGAGATAAAGGGCCCCTGTTTGGGACCTAGCTGTAAATCATGGGGGCCCCAGTCCATGTTTGTTTATCATCGTGCTAAACACGTAAAAAATACTTATTTTTGAATGTAGTGCATATATTGTTTTTCAGCTCACTTTTTTTGCTATACAATATAAAAAAAATTCGGGTGGGGGGGCGAGTTTTGAGGGTGGCTCCGTGTGAGGGGGCCCCACAATTTAATTAGCCTAGGGCCCCAAAAGGTCAAATCCGGCCCTGCCCATTACCCATCACCCCCCCCACCTATTCCCTCACCTATCACCCATCACCCCCCACCCATTCACTCACCCATCACCCCACACCCATTACCCATACACCCACCATCACCATACATCAAGGTTTTCTCAATTCTCGCAACCCACTTTTTTCACAATTCTCGCTAATAGGCTGCTAAAACAAAAACAAAAAAAGTGATCGGATCATCACCAAAATAGCTTTAAAACCTTCCCCTGGTTAACCTGGTTCCAAAACTGCCATATGATAGGATTGCGCCACGGGGGGCAGAACCTATACTACACACACACACACAGACACACACATACACACTTTCGCTTATATTATTATAGAAATATATATATATATATATATATCGATATATATAATATATATATATACGAATTATATATATATATATATATATATATATATATATATATATATATATATATAGATATATCGATATATATATATATATCGATATATATATATTATATCGATATATATATATATATATCGATATATATATATATCGATATATATATATATATATATATATATATATATTATATATATATATATATATATATATATATATATATATATATACTGTATATCTCATTCTCTCTCTCTCTCTCTCTCTCTCTCTCTCTCTCTTACTATATATATATATATATATATATATATATAATATATGTACATATATACATATCGATATATATATATATATATATATATATATATATATATATATATATATATATATATATATATATAGAGAGAGAGAGAGAGAGAGAGAGAGAGAGAGGAGAGAGAGAGAGAGAGAGAGAAGGAAGAGAGAGAGAGAGAAGAGAAGAGAGAGAGAGTATATACGGGCAGGAGATTTTCTCTGAGACAGATCTCGTTAAAAGTGATAGCTAGTTCAGCGTTTATTATCATTTTAAAGATATTTTCTCTGTCTTAAGAGTTGTCTTATTCTCTTTTGTAATCACTTTTATGACTTCGCCGTAGCATGTCATTTTTGCTGTATCGCGATTTCGGGTCTAAGAACCCTTCTTCAGCAGCATGTGGAACATGTTTTCTCCTCATTTGTAGAGGTGAGCATGATTTAGTTATGGAGTGAAGCACTATTTATTGATGAAGTCTGGCTGCCGCACAGCCTAGTGGGCGGCGCTGATTGGTAGATAACTTCTGCTTCTCGTTGATTTTTGTCAATTGTTGAAAGTTGTACAACTGAGGAGAAGACATTTCCACATGCTGCTGAAGAAGGGTTCTTAGACCCGAAATCGCGATACAGCAAAAATGACAAGCTACGGCGAAGTCATAAAAGTGATTACAAAAGAGAATAAGACACTCTTAAGACAAAGATAAAATATCTTTAAAAAGATAATAAACGCTGAACTAGCTATCACTTATAACGATATATATATATAGATATATATATATATATATATATATATATATATATATATATATATATATATATATATATATATATATATTTTATATATATAATATATATATATATATATAATATATATATATATATATATTAGGGTGCCAATAGCGCATATGGGTAAATTTAAAACTTGATATTTTGGAACGGCCCTTGGTGGGATACTGTGCAGTAATGAGAAAACCTCTCATGCAAAATTTGAAGCGAAATCGGTTTATATTTAGAGGTGGCGCAAGTTAATTGAAACCTGTACTATGTGTACTATGTGATTATACCAGGCCTGTACCGAAGTCTGAAAGGCTAGGGTTCTAAATCACCCATTTCTTTTTCAGAATGGCTCATTCACGCGCAGCTACGACTGTTTGGCTGGTGGGACAGCCAAACCCCGACCCCATCCTCGGAGCCAAACTCCCCTCTCGTGGCGACGTGCTCAAGCGGGCTTTCTACTCGGAAAAGAAAACCGTCGCCACCAGCGCCGCGGCCACTGTCTAAGAGGTGCTAAGGTTCTGGGAGACCGCGAGGATCCAACGATGACGGCAAAAAGTGCCGTTCGCAAGGTGGAGGTCTTGTTCAAGGACTGGAAGGCGCTCGTGAAGAGCAAGGGAAGAGCGACGAACAAGATGAAGGAGGAAGAGTTTCAAGAGGCCCCTCTGCGACCTCTTCGACGTCGCCCACGCCGACGCGATGACCCTGATGACGATCCCGGCTGATCGCGGGGTTCCTAGCGGCGCAACGCGAGGAAGGGTCGCCGAGGGATCATGCAGGGAGCTGACAGGGTGCTGGAGCGCCGAGTTCAGCGCCGGGAGATGACAGTGGCAGCAGAGAAGCGATCACGAGAAGCCTCGACGTCGCAGCTGGACGAACGCGCGGTGCTCGCGTCCTCCTCCTCATCCTCCTCCTCGGTTGAGTCCAGTCCGGCACGCGGCAGGGCGGGCTAACCGCTGAGCCGACCGGTGCAAGCCCTCTGAAGCGACGAGCGCGGGGGTCACAGGTCGTGCTCTCCCAAGAGTTAGCGAGCGCCCTCGACCGGGACCGGGGTGAGCGAAAACCCCAAAGCGCTCCGCATCGTCGCGGCGACCGCCAATAGCCTCGGCCACAATCCTCAGGAGCTGATCCTGAATGCCGAGAGCATCCGGCAGGCTCGTGCCGGCTACCGGTCCCAGCTGGCCGCGGAAGTCAAGACAACCTTCGTCCCTGACATGCCTCTTACCGTTCACTGGGACGGGAAGATCCTGCCGGATGGCGACGGTACGCGGGGTGGATCGGCTGGCTATCCTCGTCTCCGGTGACGACGTCCAGAATCTCATCGGCGTTCCCAGCTGGCAAGTGGGGACTGGAGAGGCGATGGCGAGCGCCGTGGCTGAAGCGCTCGATGACTGGGGGCTCGCCAGAGCGTGTGGTGGCTATGTCGTTCGATACGACCGCCCGCCAACACTGGAGCCCTCGCCGGTGCCTGCGCCCTGCTGGAGCAGAAGCTTGGTCGGCGTCTGCTAAGCCTCGCCTGCCGGCACCATGTACACGAGCTGGTGCTGGAGAAGGCGTTCTCTATCTGCATGGGGCCGTCGTCGGGTCCTGACATCGGCGTCTTCAACCGATTCAAGAACGGTGGGCTTTCATCGACCAGAGCCAGCCGGAAGCCGCCAACGCCCGACGAGCTGCCGCCCCACCCTCCTGAACAAGCGGGACACACTTCTGCAGGAGTGGGCCCGCGCTGTTCAACACCCAGCCACCCACGGGACGACTACAAGGAGATGCTGGAGCTCTTCATCGTCCTGCTGGGTGGCGAGGCGACGTCCCGAAGGTGAAGTTCCGGCGACCGAGCACCATGCACCGCGCGCGCTGGATGGCGCGTGACATCTACGCGGCGAAGATTACTCTGTTCGCCGCCCAACTGGGGGAGCTCTGCTCGCCGCGCGAGCTGTCCAGCCTCCGCCGGTTCACCTTCTTCGTCGCTGAGGTCTATGTGACCCGCTGGTTCGCCCGTGGCCGCCTTTCGCGCCGGCGAATGACTTGAAAAATGGCCGCCGACCTCCGCGACTTCCACGACGCTGAGATCGGCAAGGCGTGCGTGAAGACCTTCTCCCGGGACTTCTGGTACCTGAGCGAGCCACTGGTCACCATGGCTCTCTTCGACCAACCCCTTGCCAACCGCCGAGAAGATGGTGTTGGCGGAAGCGATGCGCGGGAAGAAGGATCCGAGGAACGCCAAAGCGCATCACCGTCTCCCGACGCCCGCCTCGCCCTCGTCCACGCTAGCGTCGTTCGGAAGCCAGGCATCCGGCGCCCTCCTCGACGCCGTCGGAGAGGAGAGGGCGTTCCTCTCGAAGGAGCCGAAGGAGTGGCCGAGGACACGGGGTTTGTCGCAACGTCTCGGCGTGTCGCGAGCCTACACTTCACCAACGACACGGCGGAGCGAGGGGTGGCGCTGTTCCAGTCCTTCAACCTCAGCCTGACGAAGAACGAGGATCAGCGCCAATTCCTCTTGCAGGTCGTCGAGAGGCACCGTCGACAACAGCCAGGAACATCGAAGGCTTCCCTTCCCCGGCCAAGCGGAAGACAATGAGTGGCTTGGGCAACCACGATACCCCCCGCCCTAGAGGGGCTAATACTCACTGTGAAGAGCGAGGGGGACCAGCAGCCCAGCTGGAGGAAGGGGAGGTCTCAAAAGGCTTCAATATTGCCAACAAACACCCCAGAGACGATGTCCTTCCTTGTAGTCCCTATCGGAGTCCTATAGGGGGAACAATCAATCGACTTGCGCCACCTTTAAAAAATACTTCGATTGCGCTCAAATCTAACACACGTTGTTTTCTCACCACCCCACAGTATTCCACTAAGGGCCGTTCAAAAAATCTAACTTTTGTTTTTTATTGGCACCCTAATATATATATATATATATATATATATATAGGGTGTGTCCAAAAAAATGCAAGTTCGAATTTCTCGCGGGCATGTTTGCCAAAACGTTCCTGACGTTGCAAAACGCAAAGAAACAAAAACCATAGCAGATTGGAGGTGGTTTAGGGGTCCATCAAAGTCTCTCAACTTTTCTCAACGGATTCATTATATGTCACAATACTAATAGGAAAAAATGAAAGGAAAGAGCATAAAATGTTCTCTCTGAAATAGTTTTCAACTCAATGGGGGTGAGGGTAGTTGCGCCGGTGAGCTTCCACCACCTGGAGCAGGTCCTGCTTGGTTTTCTCATCCTTGGTTAGGGAGTCGTTGTACGATGAAATCATCGCCACCCCACGCTCGGCCCCGTCGTTTGTGACGCTGAGGTTCTTCACTGTGGACACCCCCTTCTGGTACGCAGGGTTTGCTTCCCACTCGTCCACAGGGAGGGAAAGGAAGGAGATGTCGATGTTGAGGAGGGTGAGCGCGCGAACAGAGGCGCTGGAGGTGAGTGAGGGGAGCGAGGAGTTGATGAGCTGATCCGCAGCCTTGTTGAACCGGATTCGGTCGAGGTCCTTTTCCTCCTCGTCTCTTCAGCAATCTTCTTCTTCTCCTCCATGCTGATCCTCTCCGAGAAAAGAGACAGCCCCACGAGATCGGCGCCGAGGTACCAGAGATGGCGGGAGAATGTGGTGAGGGTCGTCTTCCCGATCGCTCCGTTGATCTCCTGGAAGTGGTGCAGGTCCTTCACGAGGTTGAGGTCGTTGTACGCAGCTTCGGTCGCCAGCCCCGCCTCCATCCACAGCTGCGCGAGTAGAGGAGAACGACGAAGAGAGCGATCTCTTCAAGTCCCTTGCCTTCCCGCGTTGTCATTTGCACGTGGGACCGGAACATGCGGATCTTGAGAACGTAGATTGCCTTTGCCATCCAACGGGCGTGGTGGAAGGCTCCCGGCTTCTTGATCGGCTGACGGAGGTTTCCGGTGAGATAGAAGAGGGACAGGTGCACAACTCGCGGTAGTCCTCTCGGACTTTCTTCGACTGGATCCCTCTCTCCATCGCACCGATCGATGCCTCCTTCCACGACGGAACGAGATCGATCCTCGGGTCGACGACGTTGTCGATGGCTTCGGGATCTTCATGAGGGATGTAGGGCCACTGTTCCCGGAATCGCTTGAACAACTGAATCGTTGGTCCAGAGGATGGCCCCATCACCTCCTTGAACGCAGCGGCCAGGATTAGTTCGATGACGTGGTGGCGGCAGGCAAGGTTGAGAAGGGTTTCCCCAAAGCTTCTTCTAGAAGACGACAGCAACCGGTATGAATTCCTGTATTGCTGCTGTCGTGTCGAAAGACATACCGACCACCTTCTCCTTGATACCCCACTCGCCGAGAACTTCCACCACCTTTGTAGCCATCGCTGCTCCCGTTTCCCGCTGGGAGCTTTGGCATTCCAAGCAGCTTCTCTTTTTCCAGGGCAGGACTGGAAACTATGATTGGAAGACGATCTACAAGATTCCCTTCTCCTTCTCCAGTTAAGTCGGGAAGCAATTTACCATCCCAGTGAACGATCAGAGGAGGCTCTTCTGCATTGATGAACTCTTGGAAGGAGGTCTTGATGTCCTCCGCAAGCGCCGTCCTGGTCATCATTCTGGATCGACGAAGTGTGCTTCGGGAAGCAGGCGTTAATCCTGAGCTGGAAGCCACAGCCTGGAGAGTGGGTCGCCTTCCGGTCTGAGAGGTTCGTCCTGTCCAGCGCAGAGACCACTTCCGGTGTAACCTTCAGCCGCTTCTTGGGGGAGCTGCTGACCTGCGATGATGTTCCCCTCGAAACGGGGAATTCTCCTGGGACGATGGTCCAGATGACGGTGACGAAGAGTCGGAAAGGTCCACCGTCGCGAACTTCTCAGCCTTTGCCATCTTCTCCTCTCCGCCATCTCACTTTTCCGCGCCAACTTCTTCATCCGCATCGTTTACTTTTTCACCAGCTCTTGGTCTAACTCCGCCCATTGCCATTTTCCGCTCCGTTTCGCTGATTCCTCAGGAAGGCTTGGTCCTCTTTGTTCTTCATGGACGACAAAGCATCCTTATGCGATATGTCGAAGAGGCGACTGAGCTCGTTCTTGAAATGGACTTCCTTTGCTTGTTGAGTGTCCGTACTCCTCTTCTATATTTTCAGCTTCTCGTATTTCTCACTACGGATTCCAACTTGACTTTGATGGAACGGATCTCCATTGTTGGGATTCTGGCTTTCACCCACACTTCCACGAGTTCAGTGACAACAGCCTCCCGGTTGCTCTTTGAGTTACATCCGAATGAGTACAACCGACGCAGCACTTCTTCTCCAGTGGGCAATTGGCGGCCGGTGAATTTCTCCAATGGTTGATCAAAGAGGAACAGTTCCGTGCTTTTCCGTGTAGAAACACGCCATACTCACTCACTCTGGGAATCAAAAAGAAGAAAAAAAAAATTAGAGATAAAAAAAAGAAAAAGAAAAGAGTACTTTTAACAACGACCGACAGCGAACCGAAAGCTCAACTGACGTCTGCCTCTCTCCCACTGACGTCTTCTTCTCTCCCACCGGATGTAGCAACCCCCACCGGATTAACAACTTCCTTCCCTTTGATGGACCCCTAAATATTTTTTGAACTGTGGCAAATTTGGCCAGGAGTATTTTCTAGTCAGGTAGAACAAAATAAAAAACATGCCCCAAGAATATTCAAATTTGAATTTTTCCCCTATGATTTTGGACCACCCTAATATATATATATATATATATATATATATATATATATATATATATATATATATATATATATATATATAATACATATTTATATATATATATATATATATATATATTATATATATATATATATATATATATTTTATATATATAATAATATATATATATAATATATATATATATACAGTGAGGTCCGTTATACGAGCATTCGATATACGAGAATCCGATGATACGAGATGTGTAAATTAGGGTCTATTTTTCAATATACGAGATCGAAAATCCAATGATACGACATTCAAACTGGGGTGAGTAAAATTATCAAGTTCAAAATGTGCGCCCTACCACTCCCGGGCTGGACAAAGGGGGATTTGGTTGACCCCAGTGAGGTCACCCCTAGCAAGCCGTGACATGAAGGGTAATTAAGCATATGGTGCGGCCTGACATTTAGGGGTAATTAGCAGGTGTGTTGCCCCAACCTTGGGACTGCAGTCAGGTCACGCCTAGCAAGGCGTGACCTGAAGGGTAATTAAGCATATGGCGCGGCCTGACCTTTAGTGGTAATTAGCAGGTGTTCGGCCGCAACCTTGGGACCCTTACACTACCTTCTCTTGTATCACGCGGCGTCCCCTACAGTACAACGTCTTTTTTGCTTGTTATGCATGTTTTATGTTTAATTAATGTGCAGTTATGTTATTTTGTGTGCTATTTTCTCTTTCAGAATGCTTTTTCTGCAGAATAGGTAATACAGTGTGGGTAATATAGATGTTGTGTGTTTGTTGTGTTTGCTATAGTTTATTTTAGCTTGAAAAACTTGTCTTTTTTTTTTTTTTTTTTTTTTAATTGATGGGGTCCTGGAACCAAACCTATATTTTACCATTAAATATGTGTTTCGTTATACAAGATTTCGCTTTACGAGTGTGCCAGGTGGAACCTAACTGCTCGTATCTTCGGGACCTCCCTGTATATATATATATATATACTCGCGTGTGGTGACCCCCAGGAGTGGCGTCGTTGGGTGGGTGAGGCGTGCCTGACCCACGACGCGCCCACTGGCCATGCCCCCGATTCGTGATGATGATAGCCCAAGAATATTAATTGTAGAAGAGGGATACAGTTGAGTATCATTGAAGTAGAAGGAATAGTTGTCTGGAGGGTTATGTCGAGTAGGTAGCTGAAGACAACTCAATTTCAAACTGTGTGTTGCTTACCTACTTCAGCAGGGGGTGCCACATATATATTGAAGAATAAATGCTTGAATTAATTGGATAAATATGAACTAACAATAAGCACTATTCAGTTTACAGCAGGGTTGTTTGATTTAAATCATGATTTTAATCAAATGATCTAAAAAAAAAAATCACTGATATAAATCATAACCTTATCATTATTTGAAAACGAGAGGGGAAAGAAAGAAAATTAAGCAAATGGGCTTTATGAACACCAATTGTATTATTGTAGTATAATTATATCATAATGAGACACAATGAGTGGTGCGGGGGAACCACTGTGGCACTTCTAGATAGCAAATTGCCAAGTGGCTGTTTTCACAGCAGAAATATTTTGTTCTCAATTATATATATAGTTTTGTTGTACTGTACAAAAAGCCACACTACTCTAACCAAAAGTTGAATGGGCATGTTACTTTTGTTTATAAGAAGCCAAAGTGATATTAAAACATATTAACCAAAGTTTAATATGCATTATGATTATCAAACAAAAAAATATTATATTCTTGCTCAACCGGCAAAGTAATTATTACTACAACAAAAATTATAAAACTTTTTTATTTAAATCAATGTAGGTATAGTTGTATACATATTGGAATTAGCATTATTAAGAAAAAGTATAGATACATTTAAAATTACCCATAATAGTACAAATTCCTTTTTCATAATGTTTATTATCCAGAGTTAGCTAAAAGAAAATACCTTCTAACTGCATATAATAAACAAATTCCACTTTAATTTAATTAGTTAGACCCAACAAAGAATTTAAGCATCATGATCATGAGGAGGAGTGTTTATTCATGGACTTCAAAAGGAAAACAAATTTTGCTGCCTTCTCTGTACCGAGGCAGTTCCTCAGTTTTAAGTACAGTTATATGCATTACCCGTATATGTTATATTCATGTTATATGCATTTTTAATTCACTTATTCCATCTCTTTCGTTATAAATATGCTAAACAATATCCTGTAGTAGTTAGATTTCATGTAGAACATCAAATTAATAAAAAAATAAATCGATTGAAATCAAATCAATCCAATTGAAATCAAATAAATCGGATTTTTTTTTTTTAAAAAAAAAAAAAAAAAAAAAAATATCAACAACCCTGGTTTACAGAATATGCCAAAAATATGGTAAATTCAAAAGTGTTGGGCGAGTCGCTGAGCGTTGTCTGTAGAGCTTGCAGACACCGGCTGTCATGTATTGCAAGTAGCTCTTCGCTACGTTATAAGTGTTACAAAAATGATGTAAATGCAGTATTAATGTATCCCTGCAGGATGTGACAGTAGAAAATATCTATTTCTAAGTTTGGCCTCACTTTTCTGAATAAATAATATAGGAAATACAGTTGGAAATATGTACTGTAAATAGACGTAAATTCCATCTGCAATATTTTCAACCTATCTGCCGCCATTGACTTTGACAGGCATCACGTGTGATTTATCAATATATTGCGATAATGAATAGGTTTTATATTGTCAAATAGCTATATTATGTTTAATTTTTTAAATTTACCTAATACATTAATCATTAAATTACACGACGTATTAATGCAACTAATTCACAAGCTCGGACAAGTTTCTTTCGGCCGATCAGGTACAAGGGGGCGTGCATTTTGGCTAACTTAGATAAAATATTTTATATGGGGTTTTACTGCATTGGTAATTTAATCTCACAACAAAGTATTTTGTGGGTAATTTCATTGATTTATAAAGCAATTTTTTTTTCATTTTTCTGTTAACTTTTTTTTAATAGAAATGAATGGGTTTTTTTTCAAGTAGACAGATTCATTTGAAATATATATATATATATATATATATATATATATATATATAATTATATATATATATATATATATATATATATATATATATATATATATATATATATATATATGTACGTACACTCATACCGCGATTTACGAACACTCTATTTACGAATTTTCGAAGATACGAACAAAATTATTTTTTCCCAAAATTTGGTTTACACACGAATAATTCGAAGTTACGAACAAAAGTTCGTAAATTCATAACAAAATAAAAAAAAAGAATTTAATACATAAATAGTAAGAATATTTATAACACCTCAATATTGTAAAAAGTTCAGTAAACAGAACCATTGGCTCAGCACATCCACACGCGGGACGCTCAAGATTTTTTGTTTACATATTCTCCGACCGGTCGTGCTGTGTTTATGAACATTATTGTGTATAATCAGATATTTCAGAGATTATTTCAGTGAATGATGCCTCCCAAGCATGGTGCCAGTGCTAGTGTGGGTGGTCCTAAGCCCAAGAAAGCCAAGGGAAAAGCCATAACACTAGAGTTTAAGATAGCGATTGTCAAGAAATTTGACGAAGGCGTGCGAGTGAAGGACAGGGCTAATTGGTTTAGCCTTTCCCCGTCGACTGTCGTAACTATTAAGAAGGACAAGGAGAAGATTATGTCAAGTGCTAAAAGTGCTACCCTTTGAGTGCATTAAAAAGTGCCCCACGGTAAGGGAAGAACAGAGGCGATGCAGGTCACAAGGGGAAAAGAAGAGTGAGGCGCTCGTAAACACTTGTTTCTCCCTCCCTATAAACAACATGTCATTATCTCCAAAAGTAATGATTTGCGACGGAAGCTCAAGAGAAAATGTTTCCTAGAATCCAATAAAAATAAACAGAAACCGTACTGTGTCCCGTAGATAACATGGATGTAGTAAGGGAAGTATTAACGCCACCACACGTCTGTAATCGGAAAAAAAATTTTGTCCTGGCGGACTAGTGTTATCTACGGTAGGGAGTTTGGGCCCAAAGAGGAACGTATCTCAAATTAAATAATGGGGTTAAATGGGAAAAATACATTCGATTTACAAATTTTCGATTTAAAAAAACAGTTTTTCGGGAACGTAACCCATTCGTAAATCGAGGGGCCGTGTACAGGGAGGTCCCGAAGATACGAGCGTTAGGTTCCACCTGGCATACTCGAAAAGCGAAATCTCGTATAACGAAACACATAACTAATGGAAAAAATATAGGTTTGGTTCCAGGACCCCATCAATTAAAAGAAAAAAAAAAATATAGACATGTTTTCAGCTAAAATAAACTATAGTAAACACAACAAACTCTCAAATTCTCAAATATAGGGCTCTATATACCACACCACCGCACCACCCACCACCACACAAAACAGTGAATTAAGAGCGTGACAACACATTAGGACAGAGCACAAATAAGTCACAATAGCACATTAAGTAACCCAGCAAATCACAAAAAATCGACTCACAAGGCACAATACATACAAGCAACAAAGACGTTTTTGTATGTACTCTTGGGGACGCCGCGTGATACACTAGACTCGAGGGGGTTTAGGGTAGGTAAGGGACAAGGGAGGGGTGCGCAGACCTCTTCCACTGCCCACAAATTTCGCCCTCTGCGATCTGAATCATTGTAGTATATTGTCCGGGTTGTGAATTTTTGTAAGCCACATTTTTGTACCGAGCCACCAGAATGATCATATTTTTGTCCAAGCTCGCGACTATGTCAGCCGAAATCAGGTGTCTATAAGGCTTGTAAAATGTTTCCATGAATGTGTGGGCAAGAAAGAAAACAGGCGCAAAGGAAGAAATTTGGCACAGAAAGTTATATATTGTCTCTTAACTCATTGTCCAAGCGAGCGAAGCGAGCCTTTAGCATTTATGCTAAAATTCGTAATATATTGTGCTTGGCGACATTAGTGCAGTGGCGAAAATAGTGCATTAGTACAGTGGAAATAAAATGTGTTCGTAGCCTTCACAACAACAATGTCTTATAGCGTCGCCGAGAGGCAGGCCGCTTGTGTTAGGCCTCATATAACCACTATAACTCGTGTTTATAATGCCGTTATAGGTTTTATTTTGGGTTAGCATGGTGTTATATACGTGGTAGGGTGTGTGTGAGGTGTTAAATATGCCATTTCAGCCGTGGGTACAGAGAGGAGGAAGAATAACAATTATGAAATACCACCACCACCACCACCATCAGATTGATTATCGTACAACCTTAGGTAAAATCATATAGTCAGTAAATGACTTTATAATTTTAGTAAATAACTTGTAATTTACTTTAGTAAATAACTTGGTAATTTTACTCACCCCAGTTTGAATGTCGTAACATTGGATTTTCGATCTCGTATATTGAAAATAGACCCTAATTTACACATCTCGTATCATCGGATTCTCGTATATCGAATGCTCGTATAACGGGACCTCCCTGTATATATATATATATATATATACAGTCAAACCTCGATATAATGGACCTCGATGTAACGGACTTCGGATGTAACGGACTCCATTTGCGTGATTTTTTTTTTTTTTTTTTTTTTTTTTTTTTTATTATTATTATTATTATTTTATTTTTTTGCATATCAGACCGCTTATCGCCGCCCGAATTGTCAACTCAACATAATTGTATTATTTTCACATTTTACTTTGGAATGCTTGGGTTTTAAAGGAGTTTTGATGTATCACATGTTTAAAATATATAAGGAAGGAGCCTGTGTTGCGAGTGATTTAGTGGTAAAAAGGTGTGTATTGTTTAAATAGTGACTTATCCCGTGTTTGGCGTGGCCGCTGCTACGTCCCTGTCACCTCAACATCCTAAATCACCCTTATCTAAGGTGACACGCAGTGCTACACTGACCTAAATAGTGACACGTGGTATAGAACTGCACTTCACAACCATATAATATATATAATAATGAGCATTAGTCATGAAATAAGCAATACCTTGGAAGCCACAGCTGAATCTGGCTCGTAGCTTGTTTACCTTTCACTAGAGCTTGAGCTTGACTAACCAGACAGTGAGAGAAAGCATCAACATTAAGGGATAACCCATCACTTTACGGGGGACATTTTCTTCTTTTTTATCTATTTTGGGGTGATTATAATGTCCATGATGCTGCTGCTGCGCCGGCACGCGTGGATGACGCCTTGAAAGTATTTATTCTGTACTCATGTATGAATAATAGCAATTCAAATGTGATTATATGTTACATTCAACGAATAAGAAATTTCCCTAGCTACAGCAGTATAGCGACCGGATACTATACCTCTCCTAATACCGTCCCGAACAGTCGGGTGAGTGTGCCAAATCCTGAGTAGCGNCCTTTTCACCCAAACCAACGAAACACAAATTCTTGAGGTCGAGACATGGACAACACCACACGAAGGCTTCCCTACCCCGGCAAGCGGAAGACAATAGGCTTGGGCAACCATGATCCCCCGCCCCTAGATGGTGCTAATCTCGCTTGAGAGCGAGGGGGACCAGCAGCCCAGCTGGAGGAAGGGGAGGTCTCAAAAGGCTTCAATATTGCCAACAAACACCCCAGAGACGATGTCCTTCCTTGTAGTCCCTATCGGAGTCTATAGGGGGAACAGTCAATCGACTTGCGCCACCTTTAAGTATACTTCGATTGCGCTTAAATTTTACACACATTGTTGTCTCACCATCCCACAGTATTCCACTAAGGGCCGTTCAACAAATCCAACTTTCGTTTTTTATTGGCACCCTAATAATTATATATATATAGGGAGAGAGGAAAAGTAGTAACTACAATTCAAAAAATAGTTTTCATGTGTTTAAAAGGATCTTTTTTGTGTACTTCCTCTGAACTATATACAGTTGGTCAATACATTGGTGTACTTCTATACAACTATGACTTACTTTCATACTATCTGATGCAGAACTGCCTTTACTCCATGTCATAGTGACGTGAGGGTCGTCAAGGACATCCTGCAGACCCTGGTAGGGCTTTAGCACGTGTCTTACAGCCAGGAGGGACAAAAGATTGCCGGTGTAGCTCTTTGCCAACACAAGCGTCGTCAACAACCACAATCCCAGTACCAAACGGTCCCACCACTTCAATTCACCTCTAAGTTCCACGCCTGTAATACCCATGTGATGATTTATTAATATATATATTATATATAATACATATATATATATAGTAATATATATATATATATATATATATATATATATATATATATAATATATATATATATATAATATATATATATATATATATATCTATATATATATATATATATATATATAATATATATATATATATGTATATATATATATATATATATATATATATATATATATATATATATATATATATATATATATATATATCTATATAATATATATATATATATATATATATATATATATATATATATATATATGTGTATATATATATAGTATATATATATATATATATATATATATATATATATATATATATATATATATATATATATATATATATATGTACATCTGGACGCCTATACTTGACGAGGTTGGACGCCTATACTTGATATATATATATAATATATATATATAGAGTATATATATATATATATATTATATATATATATATATATATATATATATATATATATATATATATATATATATATATATATATATATATATCAAGTATAGGCGTCCAGCCTCTGGCCCCTTTGCTTTTGGCTCAGTTCTTGCGGCTGGAACGTGGCAGCGAGCCACGTTCCAGCCAATTAACTCATTACGCTAATTACTCATTAAGGGCTTGTTCTACGCAAAAAGTTTGTTGCACAGACCACCATTGATTTTGACAGCACTACTTGCATGTCAAATTTCAGCTCACTCCGACAATACTTAGGAGTAGTTTATGCTAATTACTCATTAAGGGCTTGTTTTACTCAAAAAGTTTGTTGCACAGACCTCCATTGATTTTGACAGCACCACTTGCATGCCAAATTTCTGCTCAATCCGACAGTATTTAGGAGTAGTTATACACTTTTTGGCTTAAACTTGGTTCCACGGGTCTTATGGTAAGAAGCAGGTCGCTTCGCTCGCTGCCAATAAATCATTGCGGGCATATGCCGGGGGGGGGCGCGTCTCCTCGCCAACCTTACGACGGCACTCCCGGGGGTCACCACGCGCGAATCCCCATGCAGGCTCCATTCCCATACCAAGCAACTCTCGACAGGAATTCATTTGGGCTACCGCCTCCTATTTAGGGGAGGCGGTAGCAGAGTAATTAGCGTCACCGAGTGGCGTTCTCGAAGACCCGAGTTCGATCCCGAGTGAGACCCATAAATCCACTTAAAATATTTCTGCACCGTCGAGTGACCTGAGGGCCGTACTATTAAACCTTCCGCCCGGGCTGGCGATCGCCTGGCGATGCTGCGCCAGGCGAACGCCAGCCTGAGGAAATCCTTACTTGTAAACACTGGCTTCCGCCGTTGGCGGACGTGAGTGTTCGTCAACGCTAACCTTCTCCTATTCTCGCTCGACTCGGCGAAATAGCGCAGGAAATCGCGGGAAATTCAACTTTGTTTACATCTACAGTCGACACCACTGCTACGAGTGACGATGCTTAGTTAAGGCAACTCCTATATCCACTGTGGATAAGGGGATGCTCATTGACCTCATCAAGGAGTATATTGAGGGCATAGATGACAAAACATAGGCTTATGCAAAATGGAAATATACGAGTTTTACATTATTCATGGCGTTATAAAGAGGATTGTTGGCAAAATAGAAGCATTCGATCACAGGTGTCCTACAACATTGCACTAAATACTGTAAAGGAATGCTTCAAGGCGGGTGCATGGGTTAATATTACCTCCATGTATGCAAAGAGAAGGTAATATTAACCCATGCACCCGCCTTGAAGCATTCCTTTACAGTATTTAGTATAATGTTGATGGACACCTGTGATCGAATGCTTGTATTTTGCCAACAATCCTCATTATAACGCCATGAATAATGTAAAACTCGTATATTTCCATTTTGCATAAGCCTATGTTGACCATGACAACACTTAATTGTAGCTGGTTTGATAGGGAATAATAGAAAATAAGTCGAGCTCGACACCCCCAGACCCGACATTCTAGCTCCGCGTGTAGTTCCCAGACGGCCACCAGATGACAGATTGAGCTCACTAAGGTAGTCTATAGGTTTCCTATCTCATGAAATGCTTAGTAGTATTGTAAAAAGTATAAACTGAATGCAAAAAATGTTGATCGCCCGGTGAGAGGGAGGTCTCACCAGAGCTCACGTTCGCCAGGCTATTCCAATACTTCTCCTACGAAAGCTCTGGCGGAGCAGCGCCTGGCGGAGCGCTCGTGGCGTTTGAAAGTAAGAAGTCGCGGAGCGCCTGGCGAACGCTTTCGCCAGCACTTGCGAATTATTTTAAAAGTACGGCCCTAAGAACACCCACATGCCCTGCCCATTATACTCTACCTTAGATTGTGAGTGCATCGGAGGACACAGGGGGGCGGCATGAATCTCTAATCACGGGCGTCAATATAAAAAATCCTGCCTGCGCCACCACGGGCGAGGGCCAACCACCACAGCCCTCAAGTGAGCCTCCAGGGCCTACCATCCCACACCTGGAGGTCACTGCCTACAGGCGCTATAGGCCAAGATGTAAAACAAAACAAAAACAAAAAAAGGGAAACATCAACTTGCCACAGCCACGACTACTGTAGGCGCCACCTTGGCCTCTTCCACTCCGGATTGTTTCTTACAGACACAACCCGATTGGAAGGATTGGTATCGGTTTCAGGGTAGCGTGCCACATGCCCATATAGCCGAAGTTGGCGATGACGGACTATGCAGGTAATAGGCTTCGATTCAGTGTTACGATGCAATCGCTGATTTGACACAAAATCATCCCAGCGATACTCCATGATTCTGTGAAGACACTTAATACCAAAGGCATCGATTAGCCTCGTCAAGTCGCAATTTAGTGTCCATGTTTCACAACCATAGAGTAAGACAGGGATCACAAGCGACTTGAAGATCCAGATCTTTGTCCTCCTGCACAGGTACCGACAACGCCAAATACTCGTGCTGAGCGAGTCCATAACACCGTGGGCTATACCAATCCGCCGTAAGACTTTTTGACGTGACCTGCCATTATAATGGACTGCCCTACCAAGGTATATAAAACTTTTCAAGATCTCAATGTCCTCGCAGCACGCATGAACAGACTGTACTTTTTCATCTAGTAAGCCTCCAAACACCTGGATTTTAATCTTGAGCCAGAAGACCATAAGTCCCAAAGGCTTTGTCTTCTCGAGCAGCGCCTCGAGAGCCATCACCAAAACACCTCCAGCGACTCAGTAAAGATTACTGCATCATCGGCAAAAACAAGATCAGTGATCTTCGTGTTGCCGAGGGATGCTCCACAATCACTTAGATCTACAACTTTGCCTAATACTTAGTCCATACAAGTGTTGAAAAGTGATGGGGCAAGGACGCACTCTTGCCTCACTCATGTATTCACAGGAAATAAGCTGGATACACCGGTCCCACACTTCACAGCACTCTCAGTCCCAGAATACCAGTCATCAAACCAATAGTCCTTGCAGGAATCCCGCGAAGTCGCAGAAGATCACAGTAAATCACGATGCACTGAGTCAAACACCTTCTTGAGATCAACATAGGCTGCAAGCATCCCCTGTCGAAACTCATGTCGGCGTTCCACCAGGACACGAAGCGCTAGGATCCGGGTCCGTTGTTGACTTACCAGGCGTGAAGCCAGACTGCTGAGGTCTCTGATGCTTCAGCAGATGGCTTCGGAACCTTGTCAGCAATAGAAGGGCAAGCATCCTACCTGGAACGCTGAGCAATGTAATACCGCGGTAATTGTTGCAGTCCTGACGGTCCCCTTTCACTTTCAAGATAGGGACGACTAGCCCACTTTTCCAGTGAAGAGGAATGGTATCTGATTGCCACACGGCAGTCAAGACAGCATACAACCCGCGGATCATGGTCTCACCCCCAGCTTTGAGGAGCTCCGCACTGGTATTACAAACACCAGCTCCCTCTCCACCCCTCAACTTTGCTACAGCCTCTCTGACTTCGTCAAGAGAGGGTACGGTTTCGTCAATAAGAGGATCGTCATCCACTGCCTGTATTCCAATGGTGTGAAGCTGCCCAATTGGAGGGTCCACCGTTAACAACTGTGGTACTCAAGTACTCAAAAGTACCCAGCCCAACGAGCCATCTGCCCATCCATGTCCGACACGAGGCGCCCATCTGCTGCTCGGATAGCACTCACCCGAGATGGAGACTTGGAACGAAACTTCTTCAGGGCTCGGTAGGCGGGTCGAAGGTCATTAGCGTTCAAATGGCCCTCGACATCCTTAGCGAGATTCCTGACATACCTCTCCTTGTCTCTCCCCAGGAGAGTTCTGGTCCTGCGTGACAGAACCCTGCACTGGTCCTGGTTCCCAGTTAGCCTGACAGCGCGACTCTCCTCGATACTCTCCCGCGTCTCCGTCTAGGCAAAACCTCGCTTTGACCTCAGGCGCTCCCCAATACAC
>JACEEZ010015961.1:47500-112500 GCA_016584305.1 Chionoecetes opilio
CTTTAAGTCTGTGGTGGGTAGGAACCCACTACCCCAGGTCATAGGGCTATTTTGAAATCCGGGTTACTACAATTAACTTCCCTAGGTTTCCCCAGGTACCCATACATCGACCAACTCCGAAAGGAATGATGAACAGCTTTATGGGCTGGCCCCCGACTGTCCTGGCCTGGATTCGAACCAGGGCCCGCAGATTCGTAGCTAGGCGCACTAACACCTACACCATGGAGGCGTCAAGCTTGCCAAACAGCTTACCTAGAATTGGACAAGATTTCTGCATATCTCTCACTTGCTCCTCACTAGCTCTGTCCCACACTTTTATCACTTGTCACCCTTTTTTCTACTGATCTACGTGGATCAGTCTCCCACTTCTCCATTTATGCCTCTCCTTCACTCTCAATCACCTCATGAGACCTCCGAGACAACCAATCTGCATTACCATTCCCCTTCTTTGGCAGGTACTTCACTACAAAATTTAACTTGCCCAAATATCCCAGCAACCTACTTTCAGCTGCCCCAAGTTTAGTAGCACTCAAATGTGCCTAAGGGTTATTGTCAGTCAGCACCACAAACTGTCATCCCACCAAGTAGATAACTACTTCCAAAAACTGCAATTAATCATAATAATGTTCTGAATTTATATGGGCCCTACATGCAAAAGCTACTGATTGTAGCTTTTTCTCATGCTTCTGGGACATAACTGCTCCCAGTCCTTCGAAGCTGGCATCAGTCTCCACTACAAACTATGTAGTGCCAGAATCTTGAAGACCCCGCCAGTAAAATGCGGAGGAACTGTGGTAACACCGTCTCATAATAGGTATAAGGTAAATACTATATATGGTTATCACGAGGAGGTAGTATATTCTCCAGTTATTGTAGCAGCTTACTTTTCCCATAATGCTTTGCAACCCTGAGAGATCCCGGGTTTTTTATCCGAAAGCTTGAGTATGTTCTGACTCCTGCTCTAATTATCTTTAATTAACTCTCATTTCTTTATTCAAAACAATTCTTAATCATCTTTGGAAATTAAAGCACATTAATAAGTAAGCCCATGACAATCTTACATTCTATTCCCACCCACCCAATTTTACCTTTAGTAAAGGAAATGTTAACCTACGTTGATATGGAGCGAGACGTTTCAGATGCTTGACGTCCCCCCCACTACCCGTGAGCGGGAAGAGGAGTTATGAAACCATGTTGTCCCCTTCATCCGATACTAGTTAGTAAGAATGATATCTAGATCACATATATCTAAGAATGCATCAGTAATTGCAACCCACGAATAAAAATAGGTATCTTAGCTATAGGCTATATCTTTTATAAACGACCGATGTCCCTGATGAAGCCATCTTGTCTCTTCATCCGATACATATACCTGAATATAAGCAGGAATAGTCTTGCTTGTCCCTACGCCATGGCCCATCACAATACATAGTCTTCCTTTTCCTTCTCCCTCGTACGTAACAATGTAACATCCAATTATTGTTCTCAAAGGATAAGTGTGATTTAGATAAGATATAGGTGTGTCCATCAGTGACCACCGTACCACATTATAACCGAAATGTTGTGAGTTAGCTACGTGAGACATGAGTTACTCCCTAGCCACGTCACTCATATGACGTTAGGGTATTTATGTGAATGATATAGTGTGGACATATCGCCTACCCAGTGATATTAAACCAATTCTTCGAGAATTTCCTTTTCATATTAATTAATATTCATATCAAATTGTGTTCATCTCTGATTATAATTGTAACCACACTGGTAGCTCAAATGGTGAGCTAATCACTCCCCAAATAAAATATCAACACGCCCAAAGCCCAGCCAATTTTCATAATAAAACCTATCCCGTTTAACATATGATATACTATAGGAGTAGCTGTGTGTCTGTCTGTGTGTGTGTCTGTCTGTTATGGGTAGCCGAAATTGTAAATTCAAATTTGATGAGAGTAGGCTCAAAAAATCACAAATAAATCGTAGGTGGTAAGCGGCTCGGTCTCATGTCGATTGAATAATTTTGAAGTTTCGGGCTAAAACACTTTTAGGAACATTAGATTACAGGAAATACTCTGCGGTTACGTCTTGCCGCATTCCACAAACTCAGTAGACTCATGAAATTAACGTTTGTGTGCGTGTGTGTGTGTTGGAATCACACGGAACACAAAGGGTTGGAATTACACGGAACGTGGTCTACCCCGAGGCACTTTGACCAATGACAAACGACAGCAACAACACGATTGGAGTTTGCAATCACATTTTGTCTAATATATACTACTACTACAAACATCAATACATGGGTCCGAAGGGCCCACAAGCAGTCTTGTAAACCCCTAAAACTAAAAACACCCCACACACATCACACACCACTTGTGGCAGTACCTGACGGACTAGGACCCCCTAACAGTATTGCCCTCGACTAAGGAGACATGAAGGTGGAGAGTGTGGCGCAGGCCGTGTCCAACCTGGCCAAACGCTTCGAGGACTCAGGCGACGACGAACCCGTTATGAGCCACCCCTTCGGCGTAGCCATGCTGTGTGCCGACATCAACACGGACAGGGCCCGGCTGGACCACATGGATTCCAGCGGCACATTCCGTGAGTCCAAGGCCATGGCCGTCGGCTCAGGATCCTAGGGCGCCATGCAGTCCCTGCAGGAGGTTCCAAAGCTAGATCTAACCGTGGTCAAGTAAGTGATGGCGGTGGTAGCTGTGCAGTTAAGATGCCACCGGCATCCGCAGAGCAAGAAGATCATCAGTGGATAATTTTTGTTTGTACTTCGGGGAGGCGGTGGCCGAGTGGTTAGCGTCTTGGAGTGGTGAGCTCGATGTCCCGAGTTAGAATCCTGCCGGGGACACAACTCTTTTGGCCATCTTTAAAGTGGTCGACAAGAGCTTCGGAGATGAGCAGAAGGTCCCGAGTTCAAGTCCCACCAAGGAGCAACTGTAAATCCATCGTCGAGTCGCAGAAGCAACCCGCATGCTGCATTCCTGTTCCGTCGACTGCGACTTCAAGTGTGGCGATGGGACAACAGGTAGCAGTGTGTACCTTAAAACTGAGGGTAGACCATCATAGAAAAACGGACCTTCAACTATAACATCACAGGTGTCACTATAAAAACCTAGCCTGCGCCAACCAACGGGCGGAGGGCCAACCATCACGTCCCTTCTTATGATAACTAACCTACTGGCGCTATAGGCTTCAATGTAAAAAAAAATAAAAAATAAATAACTTAAGGTCGGATCAAGTTTTGGGTAGTTGTTTACTAATTTAGTAGTGTAGCCCGGAGAAGATGGCTTGGAATATTAAGGGCGTAATAGTTTGTTAAGGAAATTAGTACGGGTCGGACCGTCTGACTCATGGTTGTGCAGAGTGCCATTGGTTTATCATGAGTGGTTTTGTGGTGTAGAGGTGACGGATACCTAAATTCGAGGGTACATACCAAATATTTCCTCAATTTACAGTCATCACGCACTGTCAGGACAAAATTTCAGGACCTGCTAAGCGCTCATTATATCGGAGTGGAAAGCTGGGCAGCGAAATATTGCGTGAATGACAATGTTTGGAAGACATGTGAATGGGAAGCGCCCTCGAGACGATCCTGTTAGCGAGAATCCAGCTTTAGCTGAGTCAAGGCAGCCATGTCGCTGTTCAGTTGCTGAGGCGGCCTGGGGTAACCACTCTCTTCCCCAACGTAGTGCAATGTAAATCACTGAACTACGCCAATGAGGTGGACCGACAATCAATCATTCATTGGGGGCATACGCTGGGGGGCGCATCTTATAACCAATAAGACCAACCAACTAAGACACTTATAACCAATGGCATCAATTCGCCTCTTCAAGTCGCTATTTAGTGTTACATGTATCACATCCATAGAAAAATACAGGGATCACAAGCGACTTGAACATCCGAATCTTTGTCCTTTTGCATAGGTACCGACAACGTCAAATACTCGTGTTGAGCGAGTAAATAACACCGTTGGCTATGCCAATCCGCCGTAAGACATCTTTACGTGACCCGTCGTCATGTCATTCTGGACTGCGCTATCAAAGTATGTAAACATTTCCAACATCTCAATATCCTCGCCGACACGCATGAACAAACTGTACTGTTTCATCTAGTAAGCCTCCAAACACCTGGACCTTGGTCTTGAACAAGGAGACCTCAAGTCCCAAAGGCTTTGTCTCCTCGTGCAGCACCTCGAGAGCCATCACCAAGAACTCCAGCGACTCAGCAAAGATTACTGCATCATCAGCAAAAGCAAGGTCAATGATCTTGGTATTGCCGAGGGATGTTCCACAATAACTTTGATCCACAACTTTGCCCAAACCCAGTCGATACAAATGTTGAAAAGTAATTGGGCAAGGATGCACACTTCCTTTACTCTGGGGAAGCTGGATAAAAGAAAAAAACTGGATACACCTCCTCCACACTTCACAGCAACTTCAGTCCCAAAGTACAGGCCAGTCAGCAGACCCACAGTTCTTGCAGGAATCCTGCAAAGTCGCAGAAGATCCCATAGTGACTCATGATGCATTGAGACAAACGCATTCATGAGATCAAAATAGGCTACAAGCAACCCCTGTCGAAACTCACATCGGCGTTCCACCAGGACACGAAGCGTTATGATACGATCCGTTGTTGACTTACCAGGTGAAAACCCAGAATACTTAGGTCTCTGATGCTTCAGCAGATTACTGCGGATCCGTGTCAGCAATTTAAGGCAATTACCTGGCCTGGCACGCTGAACAGTGTAATACCGCGGAAATTGTTGAAGTCCTGACGGTCCTCTTTCCCTTTTCAAAGAGGGACGACCAGCCCCCTTTTCCAGTTAGGAGGAATGTTACCTGATTGCCATACGACAGTCAAGACAGCTACACAGCATGCAACCCACGGATCATGGCCTCAACCACAGCGTTGAGGAGCTCCGAACTGATTTTACAAAAACTAGCTACGTTTCCACCTCTCAACTTTGCTACAGCCTCTCTGACTTCGTCAAGAGAGGGTGCGGATTCGTCAATGGGAGGATCGGCATCCACTGCCTATAATCCAGTGGTGTGAAGCTGCCCAATTGGAGGGTCCACCGTGAACAACTGCCCAAAGTACTCAGCCCAACCAGCCATCTCCCCATCCATGTCCGTCACGAGACGCCCATCTGCTGCTCGGATAGCACTCGCCCGAGATGGAGACTTGGAACGGAACTTCTTCAGGGCTCGGTAGGCGGGTCAGAGATCATTAGCGTTCAAATGGCCCTCGACATCCTCAGCGAGACTCCTGATATACCTCTCCTTGTCTCTCCCCAGGAGAGTTCTAGTCCTGCGTGACAGGGGCCTGGTACTGGTCCTATGAAATTTGGTGCAAGTGATGATGATGTTTACGCTCCTCAGCTGTGGTATCAGCTCCTATCAAAAGTAATTCCTCGTAGCAAAGAGCCATTATGATAACCGCCTTCTACCGTTTCAATCACCAACTGAATTGGTCTTGAGGTGCGGTCGGATCGTGTGTGGGTGGTAGGATTTCCATTGGATCAGGTCTGTCCTATCAGGTTTCAGGGCCATGTTACCCTATAATGCTAATAGCCAATCGCACCGTAAATTAACTCTGCGCTATGCGCTTAATGCGCAAAAATTCAGTTTAGAGTATACTTTTATCAAATCAATATTGGTTTTAAGGACACCTGAAATGTTTTTTATTCATAAGTCTATTTTAAGAAAATCTATGCAGTTTACACAATCTGCCTCTAAATTCCTACATAATACAATTCCTTTATGCTATGATTGTTGATAATCGATTCTTTCAAGTGCGGTTTCGCAGATCATCCGAGGTCATAATATTGCCAGTGATTTAATATCACAATACTAATTATTCTGTATTCTATGTTGCAATTCTTCAATTTTCGTAGGTAGTTTGACTTGAAAATTAGATATTTACTGAATAATGGCTATGTATTGCAAATATTCCAATGAAAAGGCATAACAAATCGACAATAATGCAAAAGGACTACACAAACATGGACATAATCAAATTAACAACAACAACCACAGGAGAAAAGACGGATGCATGGAGATTTATACATCAACTACGTGCAGAGAAAGTAATACGTAAGAGGGTGGAAAAAAGGGAAATCTTACATTGTTGGAATAATATGCCAGTGTTGTTGAATGTTTTGTTAATGAGCTCCATGACATCCACTTCCTTACAAAGTAGTACGTAATATATAAACATGGTTGTTGACACAACTACGAGGGATATCAAGGTGACAACCCACACCAGAGGCTGTAGCGGTAGGATGAAACCCCAAGAGTCTATTTCGGGAGAACTTCTACCAGCAAATACTTTCAAATATCCGAATGCTAAAGGAAGCGTGAACTCGACTACTTCTGCCCGGCTGGGATGCTGAACGAAAAGAGTGCCAGTAACGGCAGCCTCCTAGATAAAAAAAAAAAAAAGTAAGCATATTAATAAACAGTATATCATTCTTTAAAAGGGTTAAGTAAGTATGATAAAACGTGTACAATAAGTCAAGTGTTTATGAATAACTACCCTCACGCAACATTACCTCTCTGAACACTTGGCCCACCATGCCTGTGACGGTCCCATCCTCCTGTATGGTGCCCCATTGACCGTCCGCTGGCCGCTTGTAAGTGTACCTGGAAAAGGTGGTTGCTTAAATATAGTTTATATTGATATCTCCCAAAAAATTGTCTTGAGCAGCAAAAAAAACTCAGTACTCTGCTAATGAAAAATAGGCGATGATTATATCGAATCCTCACGTCATATTTAGTCCTTGCACAAGGTAGTTAAGGACTACAGGCATATAGCCTTTGAAATTCAGTCGTTTCTTTCCCGGCGAGTTAGGGTCGTCCTCCATCACGGCCCTGTGTAGATCCCCACTCTCCTCCATTGCGACGTTCAGCTGAGCATGCCTGATAAACCTGAAATTTGTAAGTTATAAATGATACAAGTTTTTTCTTCTTAACAAAGCTATATTTCATTCCCGTTATTTGAGTTTCATAATGTGTTTTACGATGTAAACTTTTTTTTATAAGTTTTAAATGAAGTTTAAATAGTTATTTAATTAAAAATCCAAAGCTTTGCCTATTATATGCGAGTAAATTGTTTTGGCAGTTTGGTAAAAGTATCAGGACACAACTGCGTTTGATGCCCTTACTTCTAAGGCATCATTTATCTAATAGTACAGCGGATAAGCTCTCATATTAGAACAAATTATGCACTTTCTGAGAAAAGCATGAAACTTCTAAAATAGTTAGTATGCAGTATGTCATAATGCTGATTATGAGGAGGTCCCTCTGAGGACCGTGAGAGGTCAAATCCAAGATGGCCGCCAGTCCACTGGGTCCAATGTTCAAACACACTAAATTTTGAAACCAAAAAGAGTAGAAAATCGTTGAAGGTGTCATTTTCAGCTAAATTGGGGATGTACATTAATTTGGTGATACTTTTGAGATCACCAGAATTAAAGCATGCTTTTAGGTCAAGGTCAAGGTAAACATTTACATTTGTTAATGAACACCCAGTGGTGTCACTATATTCAATTTGTCAGTGTGTGTGTGTATGTGGTGTATGTGTGTGTGTGTGTGTGTGTGTGTGTGTGTGTTGTGTGTGTGTGTATATGTGTGTGTGTTGTGTGTGTATGTGTGTGTGTGTGTGTGTGTGTGTGTGTGTGTGTGTTGTGTGTGTGTGTGTGTTATGTGTGTGTATATGTGTGTGTGTTGTGTGTGTATGTGTGTGTGTGTGTGTGTTGTGTGTGTGTATATGTGCATGTGTCTTTGTGTGTGTCTGTGTCTGTGTGTGTGTGTGTGTGTGTGTGTTTGTAAGTGTGTGTGCTTGTGGTGGATGTGAGATGTGACATAGTTATGTATTGTTTATATCCACCAGATGAAAAACACCCAGATGTCCTAGCAGAATTTAAGTCTGGAAATGTTATGGTGCACAAAGCCAGCAACAAGTTCTCTGTCATGGCACTTGACCAGTGCCATGAGCAGAACAATGAAATGGTGAAAGGTTCTGGTGGGGCTATTGGACTGACAGGCAATCCAGGAGCACTCAGACGCTGGATGGTAGCAGGACCCGAAATTTCCAGGATCACTACAGAGTTTGAGCAACAAGCCAGACAGCAACAGCTTGGTACTAGTGACACTGAACACCATCACCATGACCAGCTACCTGGAGTGCAAGCAACATTCCTGAAGGAAGTTAAGGCACTTGTGACGGTGATGGAAGAGATGGGGAATCCATTTCTGGAGCACAATCAAGACCTTTAGTCTCAGACTTCCACACTAACAAATTAGTCTGTAGACCTTTAGACTCTACTATAGATTTAGACAATGAGTATTACATGAGATGTTGTAACAGTCTCAGCAAGAAGATTTCAGCATAAAACAAATTTTCGACGCCTTTACAAGACTTCTCATGTGAGTAACACTCCACTTTTGCCTTCTCTTTTAGTCCAGGAGTTTGTATATTTAGATCTCCTTACATGCAATCAAAGATATTATGAAATAGTTTTAGAAGTACGGCTCCGTGTACTGTTAAGGCATGTAGTGATGCCATTATGAATACCCTTGTCTGGCAATGTATATGTTGCACGGCGTCAGACCGTCACAAATAAACCACTACAACACCCTGGATCCTTTCATTAAACACAAGCATAACAGCATTCTGTTAATGAAACTGGAGTGAAATGCGAGTGAAAATTACGCGTTTGAGGTAATCATTTTTTTGTTACATTTTTACATCAGATGGCAGTGAAATACAAAACGAAACAAAAATGCCATATAGCCGTTCTCAACAATTAGATGAGACAAGCGCAAGATAATGGCAGTGAAGTCAACAAAATAGCTCGAAAGCTTGTTGATATTGGACGATAATAAGTTTTAAAAATCCGAAGCCAGGTGGAAGCCGATAGTAAATTTTTAAGTAAACATATCACATGTCGATACTGGAAACACCGGTATGTAGTGTAAAATTTGTCATTCACGAGTTTTATTTAATGTTTTTCCTATATGAAAGAACAACTAGAATACACAATTGTAGCATGAGATAGTCACATATTTACAGCCATGTTGGCCAGAAGAAACAAAATGGTAAATAAAAAAATACCATAAAATAAAAATACACCATAAAAAGATTGTTTGAAGATTTACACACTCACCAAATTAGATAAATGAAAATGTCATACTTTTTAAACTTCTCAGGGAAGAGAGGGAGTCTTGAGCGGAGGATGAGGCCCTGCTCTGCCGTCCAGGTGGCCACATCGAGTGGTTCACTGCCGGGATTGCTGTACGGTAACACCACTGATAACAGCACCCTGCGTACGTACAATAAAAATTAATATAAAGTCTTCTATGTCGCTTAGCATTCTTGACATATACATTTGTGAAGGGTAGGTACTTTCTTCTATATGATACAAAGATTTATGTGGCCATTCAATAAGCCTATAGGATATGCATTGATATGACATTGCTTGCAAAATTTACATCTCTCTCTCTCTCTCTCTCTCTCTCTCTCTCTCTCTCTCTCTCTCTCTCTCTCTCTCTCTCTCTCTCTCTCTCTCTCTCTCTCTCTCTCTCTCTCTCTCTCTCTCTCTCTCTCTCTCTCTCTCTCTCTCTCTCTCTCTCTCTCTCGATATGTATATATATATATATATATATATATATATATATATATATATATATATAATATATATATATATATATATATATATATATATATATATATATATATATATATATCAGTGTTGTAGTCAAGACCAGACCCTTCGAGATCAAGACCAAGACTAAGACCAGACCTTCCGAGACCAGGACCAGCCCTCCGAGACCAGATAAGATAAGATTTTCATCCTATCTAGACACTTTGCAAGTACCAACTACAAGGTTATTGACTATACAAAGCGCCGCCACATCAGCATGAACTAGGCGGACTCGAACCGCTGACCGAATGCACAGGGACGCTGCACATTGCGAACTCACGTCTCTACCAACCTTGCCACCCTGACGGGCCCTCCGAGACCAAGACCAAGACCCTCCACAGGCATATAAAAGTATTTTTTTTATAAATATGACTATTATCTGAATGTTTTTGGTCTGTACTGGGTAAATACTAAATTGTATTGTCCTAAGTTGTTCGGATGGGATCGCCGCAAGTGCTTGATAAAAGCCGACGTCGTGTAAGCCTTGTCCGTGATGCTTTGCTTGAAGAAAGTACAAGCTACTGTGTGTTTCTGGTTTCTGTGTTTCTTATAAAAAAAACCTCCTTGTGGTCCTTCAACGCAAATTTGATAACTGCTGAAGATGCCGACATGATTACTCATTCTGGTGTGCGAACGGAAACTAAGCGAGACTAGTCCAGTACACCTCACTGTCTGACGTCCTATGTCACTACCAGACAGAGTTGCCAGGTCCTGCAAATGGTTGTATTTCTTGCCAGAAATTACTCAACAAATTTTGGAATTTGCCAGAAATATTCGTCAATTGAATTTCATGTTCTTATGATGAAAAATTGAAAATGCCAAATAAGTAAAGTGTGAATGCCTCAAGCATATTTTGTGGTTTGTGCACCTGGCAACCCTGCTGCCAGATGTGCTCGATGTAATAACTAACGAGCTCTGGTAAGGGTAACGTATAAGGGAGGAAATATATTTATAAAATTTAATATATGTGAACAACTGAACATCTAGGTCAAATATTTCTGCTTTCATTGCTTCGTTGGCATGAAGAAACAAACATAGAAAAATAACATTTTTTGTGGTTACGTTTTCCAAGCGAGCTAGCTAAGCCTGTGGTGTACGTGTACGAAGGGTGCGGGGATTGCATAGGCCTACACATATATGAAGTACACGGAGGTGAACAGAGCTGCAAACATGCGTGCGTGCAAAAGGAGATTATCACTGCGAGCATGGCCACGTCATGCATGTTCTTTCGATTCGCCAAGCACTCTATCAGCGCTCGCAGGGCTCAGCTCATGCATCATCACCGTAGAGCTAGTCATGCAGTATCTATAGACAGTACAACGCTGTATGGAGCGCCGTGAATCGAAACGGCCTTGATTTTTCTCCGTGTATGATAATAAATTCTGACCTTCCCCACGCCGCGATGCGCTTTTTAACCCTGGTCTCGACCTGGTCTCGAGCCAAACTCCGAGACCAGAAGCTTCGAGACCAAGATCAAGACCAAGACCACATCAAACGAGACCAAGACTGAGACCAAGACCACATCAAACTGGTCTCGAGACCGGTCTCGAGACCAAGACCAGTCTCGAAACTTACAACACTGATATATATATATATATATATATATATATATATATATATATATATATATATATATATATATATATATATATATATATATATATATATATATATATATATATATATATATATATATATATATAATCAGGTATAAAGTGCTCGTATCTTTCAAACAGTAGGATGTGTGTGTGCGTGACTGCTTGAGGCAGCGACACCTTTTGATGACATAATACTGAAGATGTAACCGCGCAAAGCCATATAATGACGACATGGACAGCCAGTCTGGTGTGTGGAATCAACACGTGAATACCTTGCTCCTTGCTGCAGAATGCACAATCAAGGTTTGTGTGTGTTATGTCAGCGGGGCGACCAAGGCTGGTGACAGTGCCAAACTCCCTTATATGATGCCTGCTGGCCAGAGGTGAGGCAGAAGGAGTGAGAGTAGACTCGACCCGAGTTCTCCGATAGAATATTTCTTGAGAGTCTGTGTGTGTACACACACACCTGAGTGTATGTGTGTGTTTGTTTGTCACGTTAATAATAAATGTCCTGGCCTCTCGATAAAACATTAGCTTCATTGGCCGTTCGTAAGAACCCGTTACTTTGTTATTGTTTTGACCGCACACTGTACATGAAATTATATATATATATATATATATATATATATATATATATATATATATATATATATATATATATATATATATATATATATATATATATATATATATATATATATATATATATATATATATATATATATATATATATATATATTTATAATATTATATTGTCCTACTCGATTCCTTGGCACTTACAATACTAATACATTACTTAAATCTGCAAGCCTTACTTAAAACCGCTTGGCCACGTTTATCCACTACCACCTTAAATATGTACCTCGGGGCAGGGAGCCAAGATACACCTTCCTCTGAAGAGAGGCATCATTGGCAATCACCCATACAGGTCATTGACTCTGTATGTAACATGGATTGAACCCAGTTATCTTTAAATAACAAGACAGAAAAGGGTAAGATCATGCTGCCACCTGGTGTTTCCTCCGCCGCACTAGAAGTCGCAGAACAGGAATGTAGCATGCGGGTTTCTTTGCGCTCTCGACGATGGCTTTACAGTTGCTCCTTGGTGCAACTTTAACTCGGGACCTTTTGCTCACCTCCCAGACTCTTGTCGACCGATAATGATAGAAATGACCGAAAAAAATTACTGTTATCTTCGGCAATGTTTGTTCTATAACATTATCACATAAAACACAGTAAAACACAATAAATAAATGCCATTATGAGACTCTATAAGTATATATAAATTATATTTACATATATATAAGTTTAGAATATACTTCATTATTGACGGTACATATAATTTACCGCTGTTTGTGTGTTGCAAAAACTGTGTTCGACATAAGGTATTTAGTATATACTATGTGCCAAGTGTGGCTAAATCGCGCTATAACGTAATATTCCAGTTAATAATTAGCCATTTTTCCTTGTATATGATAACCGCAACCGCAAATTCAACAACCGCAAACACAACCGCGGTTGTGAAAAACCGACCACTCGATCCATCATTAATATATATATATATATATATATATATATATATATATATATATACATATTTGGGGAGGCGGTGGCCGTGTGGTTAGCGTCTTGGAGTGGTGAGCTCGATGTCCTGAGTTCGAATCCAGCCAGGGACACAACTATCGGCCATCTTTAACGAGGTCGACAAGAGCCTGGGAGGTGAGCACAAGATCCCGAGCTCAAGTCTCGCCAAGGAGCAACTGTAAATCCATCGTCGAGTGGCCGAAGCAACCCACATGCTGCATTCCTGTTCCGTCGACTGCGACATCAAGTATGGCGATGGGACAACAGGTAGCAGCGTGTGCCTTCAAACTGAGGGTAGAGCATCATAGAAAACGGACCCTCACCTATAACATCACTGCTGTCATTATACAAAAAATATCCAGCCTGCGGCAACCAACAGGCGAAGGGCCAACCATCACGTCCCTCCATATGATAAAAATAGCCTACTGGCGCTATAGGCTTCAATGTAATATATATATATATGAAAGTAGTAATACTCTACTGCTACTGCACTACTACTACTTCTACTACTACTATTTCTGACACAGTCACACAGTACAATATAAGCAAAAGCATCACGGCATTGATATACATCTGGCAACCTGCAGCTGACATTCACATGGTGTGTAAGGGGTGCTGACATGGTTTTTATGCTATCTTAGTGTCGTCTGTTTAATTGAGAAAAATCGTTATATCTCTTTAACGAGGCATTTTTTGACAAATTTGAACGTATTATTTTTACTATCTTTCATTGGTATTTATGTAATATTAATTACAGTATGAATAATTACTGTTCATAAGCATGACTCACGACAGGTGCATCACAACCAGAACCCAATCGGTACGCTGGCCGAGAGTTAGCAACTTCATTGACTTGTTTTTCTTAATTTATACACATATTACCTTATATTACAAGGTCACTACGTCACCTGCTTTGTTTCACCCGCCCGTCATACGGAGTGAGAAGCAATGAGTTTGTGAAGGACAAAGCTTTGTAAAGATGAGGGACGCTCGTGAGTCTTAGTCGAGTAAGCACCAGAAGCTTCGTTGACCATACCAGCAAGCGGCTCCTCAGCGACCACTCAGCGAAGGCGGAGAGGAAGGAGGGGTCGTCACTCACAACCACAACTACTACGTCCCGTGAAGCCTGTCGTAACTACGATAACATCAAAAAATAAACAAGAGACCATCGTGCACGGAGTGCCTCACAAGACTGCTGCGGGACTCATATTATACTCATCAATGTGGTGATTTCTTGATTATGTTGTTTATATATTATAAAGTCTTAGAACACTGAGTGGGTTAAGAGAATTTGAAGAACTTTTTCAATGATTACAATTTCATTGATAGTCACATGAGTAGTGTCTACTGATTGCCTTCTACTAAATGTCTGAGTGAATATTTCAAGAGGGAAACTTTAAGTTTTCGTCATCCATTAAAAATATACGTATGCATTCATTATATAGCCTATGCACATAGATTTTTCTACGTTATAACGTATTATCGTAAGCCTTATAAATTACAGCAAATATCATACCTGTCGGGCATCATTAAACACCTGAGAAAGCATCTTGTACGTTCCATTGAAGTTACCAGGATCTACCTTGAACATCCGATGCCCCTCGGCGCTTGTGACAGAGAATTGAGCCATCTCTGCATGGTGTCATTTCATTACATTACAGTAATCACAAAAACCGATACACAAACAAAACACACACACACACACCACACACACACACACACACACACACACACACACACACACACACACACACACACACACACACACACACACACAACACACACCACACACACACACCACACACACACACACACACACACACACACACACACACACACACACACACACACACACACACACCACACACACCACACACACACACACACACACACACACACACACACACCACACAACCACACACACACACACACACACACACACACACACACACACACACACACACCACACACACACACACACACACACACACACACACACACACACACACACACACACACACACACACCACACACACACACACACACACACACACCACACACACACACCACACACACACCACACACACAACACCACACACACACACACACACACCGCCAGCAGTGGTTAAGTTATTTGAAATAACTCTAAACATTTTTATGTTGTGACTAGTATCATTTAAATCATTATAAAATTTGAATTATTACTTAAATATTGTGTGTCTTCTCACTGTACATAATGATTTAAATTATAATAATTACAACAGAAAAATGTTTAGAGTTATTGACCACCGCCTAAGTAGCAGAGGTAACAATGTTAACTTATGTCCACAACCAAGAACAACACTGCACACCTTTCCAATACATTGTTTTGGCCCGAAATGTTGGAACGCATAACCAAATGATATGAAAACAGTAACTAATCTCAATCTATATAAATTTAAACTCAAACAGTAGATATATCATTTGCAAAGTCAAGTTGTTATATAATGATAATACAAATGCAGTCAATCTGTGCTCCTGAAATATGTCGGTTAGGTACTTGTTTTTGAAAATATGTTGTCACTATGAGTTTATATTTTTGTATGTTAATCTTCATTTGCAAATTATTGCCGTCGTCGTATAGTTATGTCATTATGTTAACTGATTTTATGTCTGCTAGAGAGCTCATGCTCACCAGACAAATGCCTATGAAATGTGTATATATTTATTCATGTATATAATTGTTATTTGGCAATAAACTTTATATACTTCAACGTTGCAATCTTGCATGCCCTCGAGCAGCTGGTGCAGCACCCAACCCGTAATCCTGATCGCCTTGAATACACGCCCAACATTCTTGATGTCATTTAAGTAACCTCAAACTCTTCAGCTAATTACGTTAAATTATTCTTTCCATTGGGCTCCTCCGATCAAAATCTTGTATACGTCTTATTGCTCCAAAACCACTACAGGACCTCCATAAGCGGATGTGTTTCTGGCATTACACCTCAGCTAAGTGAGAGGAACTAAGACAGTGCTACTATTATTATCCATATAACTATTGCTTCCATGACAGAAAAGCATATCTTTATTCAGAGCACCTGTGATGGTAAAAGTCTCTGACATGGAGGCATACATTACACACTTTGTATAATCCTCAAGCTCGTACACCTTTGCTTAACTATGCTCGTTCTCGTGCTTTCCAAGATGGAAAGGAGGCTCATAGACTGTATATTAGCCAACCATCTCTTAAAACTCATAGCCTATATTTTACTGCCCACAATCAAGCCAAATATATTCTTTAACTTGCCAAAAACTCCTTCATAGAAATAAAAAATGTCAAAATATATCTACTTAGTTTCAACTCTTATCGTGACTTCTGGCACCTAGCCAAAAATATATCTGGACCTGTTCCTCCTTATCCTCGACCCTCCGACTATATAATGTTTGTACTATACTATACGATTCTTCGTAATTCACTTTTATATATCCTCTTTAGCTTTGATCCTCAAAAAGCCTAGTATGCTGATGGATTCATCTATTGTTTACAAAAACTGTGCTTCTGTGCTTGCATCCTGCCTGGTCAAACTTTTCCGTCTATATCTATCTACTTTCACCATTTTGTCTTTCTGGATGTTTTCTTACATTCAACCTATTCCTAAGAAGGGTAAACAATATAATCCTTCAAACAACCCTTTTTTAGGTGTGATTTTCTGCCCTTTTTAATCTATTGAATTATATTTTTTAGTAGCCCAGCTGCTACTTCTTCCCCGCATGCGTTCGTTTCCTCTTCCTGCTGTCTTCCTTCTCCTCTGTAGTTGTTGGGGTCGTCTGTCCGTTTCCCGGGTGGCTTGCTGAGGGCGGTGTTTCCTATCGACTCACTCTCCGCAGTGGGGCCGGTAGCAAAGTTTTCACCACGTATTGGTGACAGCACCCGCTCATCAGCTGATTTTGGGCTCAGCTGAGGGTAGGATGAGGGAGGGATGATGGTGTCATAGTAACATTTAATGTTAATAAACATTGTGTGGCAACCTCCTATTTCCGGTTGCTTGGTTTCGCTCGCTACTCTGTTATTTTTTTTTTTTTTTTTTTTTTTACATATTGGCATATAGCGCCTGTGGGCAGTGACATCCAGGGGTGGGATGGTAGGCCCTCGGGGTTCACTTGAAGGCTGTGAGGGTTACCCCTCGCCCATGGTGGAGCAGGCAGGATTTTTATAGTGACGCCTGTGATTAGAGGCTCATGCCACCCCCCTGTGTCCTCCGATGCACTCACAATCGAAGGTAGAGTTAATGGACAGGGCATGTGGGTGTTCTTAGGCCACTCGACGGTGCAGAAATATTTTAAGTGGATTTATGGGTCTCATTCGAGATCGAACTCTAAACTAACGGGATGTTAGCCAACTCAGTGTGTGTCTGCATCACCACAGCGTGAACACACTACTCCATCCCGGCGCTTAAGACAAAGCTGCCTTGTATATTACACTACCTTGTTCTTGTTTAGTATACCTTACCAATTTGGCTGCCCAAGACTTTTATTTCCACCGTAATATAATGCTGGCAGCGATGTTGGTAAACATTCGTATTTGCCAGCGGCAGATGGTATTCAATTACCCCTGCCTTAAACGGTACTAATCCACTGGGCTTCCATTCCACACCGCTACATATATGGTGGCCTGGCGGTGACTTCCCCATAATAGTGGGTGACCGCGGAGGCAGGAGGACGAGCCCTGTCTCCTGGCGTTCAATCGCCATGGCAGTTTGATTTTCCCCGGCTACTATTTGTTTGTTTTGCAGTTAGCTGCTTCTACATTTGTACAGCTGTCTCCTGGACACCGTTTCATGTTCAGCCTCTGCACACAGCAAAACCATATACGCCGCCGTTAAGCCCGGCAGCATATTCCCCAACTCTATGCAAGTATGTGGTTTCCCAGTGAAGATGCTTGGCTGTAGTTCCGAAACTAACCGTAGGATTTTCTCGAAAATACCCTCATTGTGACTCCCACACAAAGGTACCAATTAAAATTTCAGGAAACTTAACCTAACCTGACCGTAACCTAACGTAACCTAACCTGACGTGTTCAAGAATAAACGCCACATATTATTCCAGAATACGGGAATATGCGGACCGGCAAGCCGCGCTTCTTTTCCACCCTGACTCTATTGTCTTGGGTTAAGTGTCGCCACGCAGCGCATCTCAGTGTAGCGGTGTTGAGCCTGATATATCGGGTAGGACATTGTGTCTCGCCTCATCTCATGTCGTTTCGCTGTCTTTTAAGTTTCATCAGTGTATGTTTGACAATGCTCCACTTCATGTTGTGAGTACATGTTTTATGTTTACCCTGTGTTACGTGTTAGGCATACCAGTGTTATTTATTATGCAGAGTTTGATATTCAGAGTGATTTGTGCAGTGTTAGTTTTCCTGTGTGCTTTGTTTAGTTAGGATTACCTCAGTGTATTTCCCGCGCAACATTCCTTCCTTCACTGCCGTCACCTGTGCTTTCATTAGTTCTCTGTGACGCCATGCCACACCGTGATGGAATTCGTCACGGCACGTCAGTCTATTGCGTGTTGCCAGTTGTCATGTTTGTATTTCTTTTTTGGGTTACCAGTCCACTGCCATATCCCACACATACACACACACACATACACACACACACATACACAACACACACACACACACACACACACCACACAAATCCAGGGGGTTTTCAATGACAATTCGGGCAGTTTCTGTCCCCCTTAAGCAAGGGAAATGGGGGGGGTGTGATGTGTGAGTCCCAGCATTAACCACAGATCGGTAAAAATGAGCTCCAAGCTAGTGGTTATCTGAATATCTATCAGCACACGTAAATGCCTCTGTTGCTAGTGGTTAGTCTATTAAACTATTTTACCTTACTGTCCTTACAGCACACTTGTGATACCTATGTAGTTGATTGGTCTATAGTAATAAATTAGTTTGCCTTACAGCACACCTGTGATGACTATAGGTTGTGTGGTTTTGGTAATAAATTATTTCGCCTTGCAGCACACTTATTATGCCCATGTGTGATCTGCGATATTTTATTATCTCATACTTTTCTTGCCAATGTTGCTGTGTGTTCTGTATCATTTCACACTTGTATGCCATTGTAGCTGTGTGATCTGTTTACCCTTCAGAACCAACGAACGCGGGAGTCGTTCGTTGTCTGGTGGGGAGACAAGACGTGCTCAGAGCAGCTCCGTGTGTGTGTCGAGTCAGATCAGAGAGATTAAGATGGCAGCTGCAGAGGAGCTTAGCGTCGGCATGGCTAGGGGAGACGACGGTGTGGATAGTGGAGGCGATGGTGTTGTTCGTCGAGTCGAGGGTGTTGTGGAGGTGTGGAGTGGAAGGAGAAGTGGAGGAGAGGGTGGAGTGAAAGGGTCTGAGGTGAAAACGAGTGAGGTAGAAGGAGGGAGAAGGGTCGAGGGGGAGTGCAGTGAAGGTTGTGGAGTGGCACTTAAATCTATTCTGGAGGCGATTGAAGACCTTAAAAGGTGATTTGTAAGTGAAGTGAATGAATTGAAAAGCGTGGTGAGGAAGCAGGAAATAGAGATACGATCTCTTATGTGTGGAGGTGGAGGTCCAAGTGGAGTGAGTGGAGGGGCACATGCGAGGGATGTACCTGGAGGGGTACCAGAGGGAGACGTGCCTCGGGCTACTACTAAGGGAGTGGTCCATAGTAAGTCACAAGGGATTGGTGGATGAAATTTAGTTGATCACAGTGCAGCCCGCCCGAAGGAGAGCAAGGTAAACAATGACAATGTTGTGTGCACGAATTAATTTCAGGTACTTTCGGGGCTGCACGAGGAAAATTAGGAGGTAAGGACGGTAGACGATACATCATTACCCGAAGGTAAAATCCTGGTTGTGGGAAAAAAGGAAAGGGTTCCTGGGAAAAAGCCCATCGTCTGCCTGAGCTCTAAGGGAAACGATGTTGAGTGTGTAAGGAGTGGGGAATTGCTACGGCGGTTCAAGTAAGCTGTAGGAAAAGTTAGGGACAGTGATGGGGTCCCTGTGGTGTGTGGTGTCCTTCCATGACGCTATGTTGACGACTTGTGGAACCCCAGGGCTATTGCCTTGAATTGCCGGCTGGCACTTCATTGCAAAGCCAATGGTTGGGCCTTTGTCGACAGCTGGGACCTCTTTTTCGGGCATAGCCACCTGTACCGTAGGGACGGGGTGCACTTTTCGAGGAAAGGAGTTCAGATCTTGTCTGAATCCCTTGAAAGGAAGGTAGATGCACTGCAGGCTTTTTGAAGATAGAGAACCGGGGATTAGACATTGGGGTCGGGGTAGAGGCAACTTGCGACACTAGGAGGAGTTTCAGAAGGCAGGGAACTAAAGTGATTTGTAAGAAGAGAGAGAGGAAGGGTTTAGTTAAAGATAAAGGGAAAATGGACAAAAAGAAGAGGAGTTGCTTGAAGGTTTACTATACAAACTGTAGGAGTAATTTAAACAAGATAGATTTCCTGAGAGGAATAAATAGTGTAGATGATTTTGATATAATAGCATTAACAGAAACATGGTTGGATATGCCAGGAAAGGTATTTGATCCGGAGGTCGAGATAGCTGGGTATAAGTTATTTCACAAGGACAGGTTAGGCAGGCGAGGTGGAGGAGTTGCGCCTTATGCAAGAGATACATTGCAGTGTTGTGTTAATAATGTTATAAAAACAGTTGACAGGATAGGGTCTATATGGGTAGAGATTACGGAGGGAACTGATAAAATGGTTTTGGGTGTAGTGTATAGGCCTCCAAACTTATGTAAAAATTATTCAGCTCCTATATGGCAAGAAATAAACGAGGCTTGCAAATATTATCGACTATGCGTGGTAGGAGATTTTAATCATAGGAATATAGACTGGGATTTATTTATAGGAGACAACGACGCAGAGGTTAACGACGTTAAATATAATCCGGGATAACTTCCTAAGCCAGGCAATCAAGGAGCCTACTAGAGGAGGTAATATTCTTAAAAAATTTACTGACAAACAGGGAAGATTTAGTTACAGAGTTGGAGGTTGGTGGCAAGTTAGCTAACAGCGACCATTATGAAATCAGATTTTGCTTAAAATGGGGAGCTGGAAAAATAAGTGACAATAAACAAAGAGTACCTAATTTCAGAAAGGCCAATTATGCAGGATTAAGAAGACACCTGGAAGTAATTAATAAGGGGTGTGGGATGGAGGGGAAGAAATGTTCCAAGGTCAGGGAGGTGACAGCTGGAAAGGCCAATTATGAAGGATTAGGAAGGCACCTGGAGGGGATTATAGAGGGGGGGTATATGGATAGAGGAATGTTCCAAGGTCAGTGCGGATAGACATGGAAGTGAGGTCGGGGTGGAAGAGGATTATACATTATTTGTAAGGAATTTAATTGTAGGGCAGAAATAATATATTCCTTATAGGCAGATAAGGTCAAGGAAGAGTGACCCGAAATGGATGACCACTATTTTAAAACAAAACATTGGAGTAAAAATAAAATGTACTAAGGTTTAAGGCTGGACAGGTGGCAAAGAACAATATAACGTGATGGCGAGGACAGTGAAGCGATTAACAAGAGTAGCTAAGAACAATTATGAGATTAAGGTAGCAGGACAGGCTAAAAGCGACCCTAAGGGGTTCTATCAGGTATATAAAACCAAGACAAGGGAATTAGTGGGGCCGTTAAGGTTAGAGCAGGGTGAGGTCTTAAATACAGATGAGGATATGTGTAAAAATTTAAATGACTATTTCTTAAGTGTTTTTACTCAGGAGATAAACAGACAATACCTGAAAGTGAACAGATGTTTCATGGAAGCGATGAGGAGAAACTCAAAGATATTGTGATAACTAGGGAAATGATGGAAGAGGGTATAGATAAAATGAAGAATTTTAAGTCGCCAGGACCAGATGAGGTGTATCCCAGGGGCTACATTCAGAGAGGCTAACGTCCATGCTTCACGACCTAGCGACATCCATCAGCTGTTTTGGGCAGCTTTTGGCATTCTGCGGGCAGATTGTGACGTACTTAAAGACGTTAGCGGCCTTTAAACTTAAATATTGCCTAAGGGGTGGTGTAGAGGACGTAATATATATAAAAATACTCATAAATTGAGTATATATGATGTTTTCTGACTCAAGAACTGAACAGGGCAGGTATACAAATGAAATTAGGCCATATTACAATGCCATACGCGCTCGTGATGAGTTTGTTATGGGGTGATGGGCCGAGTGATGAACGGTGGCATCTCACCCCGACTCACCACACCATACACCACCACGCACGGCTCCACGACAGACAAGGTACATATATTCCTTCTCCTTCCTTTTCCTTTCCTTCCTTTCTCCTTCTCCTTCTCCTCCTCCTCTTCCTCCTCCTAATCTTTTCTTATAGCAGCTGGTAGTAGTTGTAGTAGTAGCAGCAGTAATAGTAGTAGTATAAGCAGCAGTAATAAGCCGTGTTTTTGTCGACCAAGCTTCGTCTTGGTAAATTACGAAGACCGTTTTTTCTCGCAATTGAAAACGGATTGGTTTCTGCGACAACACAACAAGCTTGGTAGGGGCCGAAATAATAATCAGTCCAAAACATTGCAAACAATATCACAAAGCAGTATAACACACATTTCAGCAAGTGTTATTGGAGTGGTCTTCGTAATCCAAGACGGTGCTTGGACGATAAAAACACGGCTTATTACTGCTGCTATACTACTACTATTACTGCTGCTACTACTACAACTACTACCAACTGCTATAAGAAAAGGTTAGGAGGAGGAAGAGGAGGAGGAGAAGGAGAAGGAGAAAGGAAGGAAAGGAAAAGGAAGGAGAAGGAATATATGTACCTTGTCTGTCGCGGAGGCGTGCGTGGTGGTGTATGGTGTGGTGAGTCGGGGTGAGATGTAAAGAAAAGTACCTTACTGCTGCTACTACTACTACTATTACTGCTGCTACTACTACAACTACTACCAACTGCTATAAGAAAAGGTTAGGAGGAGGAAGAGGAGGAGGAGAAGGAGAAGGAGAAGCTAGGAGGTGGAGGAGGAGGAGGAGGAGGAGGAAGAAGGGTGGAGTATCTTGGTGTGGATGATAAATTTGTTTATAAACACAGCTGAGAGCGTGGAAGCCTTGTGATTGGCTGAAACTTTTTGAGAAATACTATGTGATTCGCTGGCGAGGCTGTGACGTCATTGTACTCGCTCCCCCAATAAACTATCGAACCCCCTAGCGACACCGTAGCGCCACTCCCATATCCGACCAAACCCCCGGGGGCTCCGGTCGTACAAATAAGGAATTTAGTTAAGCAAACACCGTGCCCCTTAACCTTCTAAATGCCCCCTGAGTATTAAAAAATGCAAAGGGGTTTGTTAGTGAGTCGTTAGTGCCTTTTTTAAAAAATCGGTTAAGATAGGTAATGTGCCGTTTTGTGGGGGAAAAGGACATGAGTCCCCATATTTAAAAAGGGGGGAAACAGAGGACAAAGAAAATTATCGACTCGTTAGTCAACGTCGTGGTAGGGGAAATTTTGGGGAATCTATTATTTTCAAAAAAAATTTGCAAGCACTTAGAAAAACAAGTTTGATCAATGATTCACAACATGGATTTACCAAGGGGAGGTCATGTCTCACCAATTTATTGAGTTTTTATAGGAAAATTTATGAGATGGCAGATAATGTAAGGATTATGTATAATAATCTGGGTTTAGTAAGGCATTCGACAAAATACCATATCCCACCTTAAATAAGGTTTTAAAGGGTCAAAGGGAAGGTTCTTCTTGGATCAGACTTGGTTAAATGATAGGCAACAAAAGGGGTTTCAATTTTTGGTTTAAAACTGAATGGGGGGCAGGTACAAATGGGGTTCCCAAGGGGGGGTTTTTGGGTCCATTACTATTTTTTATTTACATCAACGACTTGGATAGTGAGATTAGCAGTGATATCTGCAAGTTTGCTGATGATACTAAGGTGGGTAGGATTATTGGATCACAGTCTGATGTAAAGATATTACAGGGAGACTTAGATAAACTTAATGAGTGAGATGGCAGATGGAATCGCATCAGACAGATGGCAGATGGAATTTAATATTGATAAGTGCAGCGTTATGAATGTTGGTAGAAAACACTCTGGTGATAGATACACCATACGCAATATAACGCTGAAAAGATCATAAGGTGAAAAAGATCTTGGAGTGAGGGTGAGCCCAGACCTCCGACCTAGGAAACAATGTATTGAGACTAGAAATAGAGCTAATAGACTGTTAGGATTCATTACCAGAAGTGTTAAAAGTAGATGTGCGGAAGTTATTCGAAAGCTTTATCTGGCTCTAGTCAGACCTCACCTAGACTATGCAGTTCAGTTTTGGTCTCCATATTACAGGATGGATATAGCCTTGTTTGAATCAGTGCAGAGAAGGATGACCAAAATTATTCCATGGATGCGTAACTTTAGTTATGAGAAGAGATTGAAGCTATTAAACTTACACTAACTCGAGAGACGCAGAGTAAGGGGTGATCTGATAGAAGTTTTAAGTGAATAAAGGGATTTAATAAAGGAAAGGTAGGAAAAGTTCTTACGGCTATTAACCAGGGTAGAACAAGAAGTAACGGATTCAAGCTGGAAAAGCGTAAATTTATAAAAGAAATAGGGAAAAACTGGTTCACAAATAGGGTGGTGAATGACTGGAATGGACTCAGTAGACAGGTAGTTAGTGCAGAGTCATTGGGAAGCTATAAAGAGGGGCTGGATAGGTTCATGGATGGGGATGAAAGGTGGATGTAGGTGGTGTTAGGTAACAGGAACTATCTCGTGTAGGCCTCACGGCCTCTTGTAGCTTCCTTGTTTTCTTCTGTTCTTAAGTTCTATGTTCAGCACATTTTTATTGCTAATGTTGTTGTGGTCTAATTCCTGTATTTTTTTTCTAGCTGTCCCGACGTACACGTTTCCCTGTCGGGAGAGATTTTTGATGTCTCGGCAGCGTTTGCCTGTTTCTGCTATTTTTTTCTGCCGCGAGGGATTTGTTTACATTGCTTTGCTTTGCTTTTGATCCCGTCACTGTATTAATGTATTGCCCCTTCACGTCTTTCGTGATGCCTGCGTGTAACTGTGAGTACAAACTTTGTGCTATATTCAAGATTTTTTTGCTATTCGTTGCACCACGCGGCGACATACAAAAATCACCGCGTACACTCGACGGATTGCGTTGTCGTGCACTACGCTCTGCCCTTATTTCCATCATATTTCTTCCCAAACCATTACAGGTGAGTTTTCAACATAACCGAGAGTAACATACATACATTGTGAATGCACACATGTCATATTTAAGGTCAAATTAGGTGCAGGAGGCCTTATACGGGTGTGATAACTGGTGAGGAGGCCATGGCGACCACCACCACCACCCGGTGGTGGTGGTGGTGGTGGTCATCCCTTGTCTGCTGATGGACTTCAAAATGTACTGAAAAGCATCACTCAGGCCAATTTTTTCTACATCAACGCCTCAGACAAGTGGCGAACACTAACAAAGCTATTATTGTAATGGCAGAAATGATAAATTAGGCTGGTAAAAGGAATTAGATATGTGTAAAACAGTAAAAATACTAATGTCGCCTTGGACTCGCTTGTGTTCGTACGTCTCTCATCTCTCCACGCGCCGGGCAGTTGACGACAATTATTGCATATCCCGCGCGTGAGATTACGACGGTCGGCAAAATCCACCAGCCGGGACTCGACAAGCATTCTTGAATATAGCCCAAAGTATGGTGGTGGGCGAGCGATGTAATAGTAACATTTAATGTATAATAATAATTGTGTGGCAGCGTCATAATTCCGGTTGCTCCGTCCGTCTCGCTACTCTGTTCGTCAAGTTAGACGCCACCTCAGTGTGTGTCTGCATCACCACAGCGTGAACACACCACTTCGTTCCGGGGCTTAGGACAAAGCTGCCTTGTATATTTCGCTACCTTGATCTTGGTTATTATACCTTACCAATTTGGCTGTCCAAGAATTTTAATTCCACCGTAATATAATGCTGGCAGAGTTGTTGGTCATCGTTCTTATTTGCCAGTGGCAGTTGGTATTCAATTACCCCTGCCTCAAACGGTAGTAATCCACCAGTTTTTCATTCCACACCGTCACAATGGAAGGTGGATTAGGGAGGCTAGTACAATCACCAGGTGTGTTGCCACTCTCCTCCCTGGGGACAGCAGGCACAACTTCACCTCCAATTTCGTGTTGTTTGGCTGTACACGCTATTAAATTTTGATGCGTTTCCCCACTGCCGTAAGTGTCCAGGAGAGTGTCCACTAACGACAGTGCCTCCACCAGCACATACCACCTGTCTGCAAGGCCAGCAGTTACGAATAGACAATTCGTCAGCTGGGCCTTTGTTGAGGCAAGGTTCCGCCGAAAATGTTGAACTAACTGTAACAGTTCCTCCTTTTATAAGGCGCTCAGGTCGTCCTCGTGATCCTCCTCGGCCTGGTACGTGGGGATAGAGGAATTGGAGGCTGTCAGAGCCTGTGTGTTTCGGGTGAAGAACGTATGAGGCTCATTAATCCCCACCGAGGTGCAAAGCTACCCTATGTTGCCACAGTTTAACTCCGTCGTCTCTCCCAAATAGTATGTGTGGCAGTCACTGGCAGATATTAGGGCAATTCTCCATTGTTCACTGCTTGTCTGTCAGTAGAAGTATCTTGCGGCCACAGACTGCACACCAGAAGCCGGGTCTGTAGCATCAATGACCGCTGGGTCTTTCAATGAGGCGTTCAAGACATTCCACAGCAATATTGTTATCTACTGGGGTTGGGTTGGGGCGGGGGTTGGTAATCCAGAGATGGAGAAGGCCAGGGAAGGGGGTACGGTTGGGGGTACTCATTGTAAGGTACAGGTGGGTCGTCAGGTAGCACGTATACGCTGCTACGCTCGTCCTCACCTTTCACAACACAAGAATGATTTTGCTAGTTTAGAATGATTTCTCTGTTTATGCACGACTGTCGCACAATGCTATACTCTGGATTTCGATCAAAGTCAACCACCAAAACAGTGAGACGCAAAATCTGCAGAGAGGATTACGAAGCTCACAAAACTTGAGAAACCAATGAGCTCCCCAGCCCACGCCCGTCTTATACGTGGTCACCTCTCTCTCTCTCTCTCTCTCTCTCTCTCTCTCTCTCTCTCTCTCTCTCTCTCTCTCTCTCTCTCTCTCTCTCTCTCTCTCTCTCTCTCTCTCTCTCTCTCTCTCTCTCTCTCGTTTTTTTTTTTATTTAAACTGTTAGTACATTTGGTGTTATTATAGCTAAAGCTCTAGGTTTTACACTAGAGCTATCTATAGCTACATATAATATAAAAAAGCCATTTTACATTTAATAATAAATTAGGCCATCAACCAGCTGTTCACCCCCCGCTTAAAGTCTTGGAGCGAGGCGTGGTGGTGGAGGTCAGTTTGGTGAACTAACTGGTTCCACAGACGGCCGTAGCGGGGTAAGAAGGAACGTAGGTGGTGCTCTGTCCTGGAGAAGGGCACAGTCACTTGCTCCTGTCTGTGTGGGGCGACACGGGTGGAGTGAAGGGGCGGCGGGGGCCTGGGGAGCTTGATGGCTGCCAGGTGGGGCGTGTGGAGATGTAGTGCCTTGTGCATGACACATAAACCTGCCACATCCCTGCGCTTCTGGAGGGGTTGGAAGGAGTCAAGCGCGTGGTGGGGACGTTTATCGCTAACCAGTCGCTGGGCTCTTCTCTGGACGCGGTCTAGTGTGGCCAAGTAAGAGGGCGGGCAGGAAGACCATGCTAGGGGGAGTATTCCATTAGGGGACGTACCTGAGCCTTGTACAGAACCTCAACCCCCTTGGCATCTAGAAGGTGGGAGATGCGCCGGACACAGCTGAGTCTCCAGGGAGTTTTTAGCTACTCAAAAAAATTTTGAAGAAATTCCCAAAGGATTCTTTTCTCAAAGGGAACAAAATTTTCCCCCCCCGGCAAAAATTCACCCCCTTTTTTCCATTTTAAACCCTCTTTCTTCCCCTTCCCCTTTTTTCCCCCCCTTTTTTCCCCTTCTGTCCCCCCCTTTTTTCCTTCTTTTTTTTTTTTTTTTTCCCCCCCTTTTTTTCTCCCTTTTTTTTTTTTTTTTTTTTTATTTAAATAGGTTCCCCTTTTTTGTATTACTTAAGTTTTAGGTTTTAAAAAAATTTAAGCTACTTTAAAAAAAAAAATTTTTTTAAGGGGCCATAAAAGGGCGGGGTTTCAATTTAAAAGCCCGGGGCCCCGTTTGGGGGTCAGGGGGGGGAAAAAAAATCCCAAAAGGGTTTTCGGGAGGGGGAATGCCCCTTTTGGGGAAAAAACCCCCCCCCAAAACCTGGGAAAAAAAAAACCCCGGGGGGGGAAAATTTTGGGGGGGGCCCTAAAAAATTTTTTTTAACAAAACCCCCCCCCCCTGGGGTTTAAAGGGGGGGTGGGGGGTTTCCCGGGGTTTTTTTTTCCCCCCTCTGGGGGGGAAAGCCAGGAAACCCCCCCCCGGGGAGATTTTCCCCACCCCCTTTTCCCACCCCCCCTTTCCTGGGGGAAATCCCCCCTTTTTTTCCCCTTTTCCCTCCTGCCCGGGGGGTTTCCCCCCTTTTCCCCCCCCTCCCTTTTCCCCCCCCCCCCTTCCCCCCTTCTTCCCCTTCTCCCCCCCCCTTTTCCTCTCCCCTTCCCTTTTTTCTCTCCCCTTCCCCCTTTCTTTCTTCCCCCCCCTTTTTCCCCCTTTTTCCTCTTTTTCCCCCTTTTCCCTATTTTTTTTTCCCAAAACCCCTTTTCCCGTCCCCCCTTTTTTTTTTTTTTTTCTTCCCCCTTTTTTTTTTTCCTTTTTCCCCTTTTTACCCCCTCCCCCTTTTTTCCTCCCCCTTTCCCCTTCCCTTCCCCCCCTTTTTCCCCCTTTCCCCTTCCCCCTCGTCTTTCCTAAAAAGTTTAAAAAAAAACCCAAATACAAAAAAAACCCTCCTGAAAAAAATTATTACCTGCCCCTCCCAAATGTAAAAAAAAAACCTTTTAAAAAAAAAAAATTTTTTAGGGTTTAACCCCTTTTTTCGTCCCATTTAAAAAGAAAAAATTGGTGGGGAAAAATGGGGGAAAAGAAAACTCGTCATACAAATTTTGGGGTTTTGTTAAACATTTTAAAATTATTTAAAAGTCGAAAAAATGCAAATAAAAAAAAAAAAATTTTTGGGTTTAAAAAAAAAATATTATTTAACCCAAAAATTTTTTTTTAGAAAAATTTTTTTTTAAACCAGGAATCAATAAGTAAATGAAAACAAAAAAAACCGAAGCAATAATTTCGGAAATTTTTAAAATAAACCCAGTTTTTTAAAAATCTCATGATTAAATTTTTTTCGTAAAAAGATGCAATATTTTTACTATTTTTTCCCCCCTTTTTTTTTTTAAAAAAAACCCCTTTTTTAGAAAAAAAAACCTAAAAAAGTAAATGGTCTTAATTTTGGGCCCACTTAATGTTTAAAATGACAGGGAAATTTTTTCAAAAGTCTCAAATTTTATTTTTTAAAGGCATTTTTTTAAAACCGAAAAAAAATCAATTCCCGGGGGGTTTTAATTTTTTTTTTTAAAAAAAACAAGTTGTTTTGTTCTTTGTTTCTAATCCTTCCAAAAATTATTTGGTCTGGTTTTTAACTTAAAATTTGTTTTCCTTAAAGTTTTTTTTTTACTTGGGGGGGGTTTTTTTTTTTTTAAAAAAAAAAATATTATCAAGTTTACAAAAAAAAAAATCCCCAAAAACGTAATTAAAAAAAGGGGAAAATTTTTTTTTAATGGAAAATAAAAACGGTTTTTTCCCACAAAAAAGAAAAATTTTGGCCGGGAAAAAAAAAAAAAAACCCCCCCTGTTTAAATTGGGTCCCCCATTCAAACCCTTTTGGTCCCTTTAAATTTCCCTAAAACTTTCCCCCTTCGGGCCTTTGGCAAAAATTTCCAAAATCAAAAAACCTTTTTTTTTTGGGGGAATTTTCATGTGATTTTTTTTTCTTAATTTCAAACCCCCCTTAAAATTTGTGTAATGCATTCTATTTTTGTTTCTTTCCTCTCCTTTTTGGGGGGGTTTTGGGGGTTAAAAAAGGGCCCCCTTAAAACCTGCTTCGTGTTCACTTGTATTTTTGTTATTTTTTCCCTTTGAAAAATTTTAAAATCAAATTACTAAAAGGTTCGTTTTTAAAAAATACTCATAAATTTTAAAAAACCGGTTTTTAAGGTTAAACTTAAACAAGTTTTGGGGGGCCCCAAACCCTATTTTTTGGTGTTTTTTTAAAAAATAAAATAAATTTGGCATCTTGAGTTAATTTTTTGTGACTTTGGGTTTTTTCGTTAAACTTTAAAATCCCCCCGCCCTTTTGCCCCCCTTAGGGGCTCCCTCGAGGGGAACCCCCGGGGGCATTTTTTTGTTTAAATCGGAAAAAAATAAATTTTCCCCCAAGGGCCTTTTTTGAAAGGGCCCCCCCCTAAATCCCCCCCAAAAAAAAACCCAAACCCTCGGAACAAAAACCCCACATTTTTATAACAAAACAGCCCACGACCGAAGAACACAGAAAAAGGCCCCCATTTGGGGCCCGTAAAAAATTCCCCCGAAACTAGCCCCAAAAGGTTTTTTCCAAAACCAAGCACCCCACCAAAAGCCCCCCGGGGGGGAAAAGGCGGCCCCCCCCCCCGGGGGCCCCGGGGCCCCCACCCCAAAAGAAAAGGCGAAACCGGTGATTCCCTTTTTTTTTTTTAAAAAGGGGAATTAAATTTTTTGGGGAAAGAAAAAAAATTTGGGAGAAATTTGTTTTTTTCTCCCCTTTTTTTAGTCTTCCCCCAATTTTTTCCCTAACTTTTTTGGGGTTTTTCCTATTTTTTTTTCCCCATTTTTTTTATTTTTTTTTAATTTTAATTTTCCACACCATCCAAATTTTTTTCCTACCCAAACCCCTTTTTTTTAAAATCATTCCCCAAACTAAAGGAAACTGGATATAGAGAACCGCAACTTCTTTTTTTATTTTTAAGGGAAAAAAACCCTTGTTTTTTAAATGCCTAAAAACCCAATTTCTTCCCCTATAAACTTGCAAACCTTTGAAAAACCCCCTTTTCTTCAACGACACTCAACTGTTTCCTTTTTTTTACAATTAAATTATTGGCTACCCCTTTTTTAGAAATTTTGATCTGGAAAAACTACATTCATTTCTTTCTAATGTTCAAGAAGTTGGTGTCTTGTGGCGTCTGGTTCATTTTTTTCCCTCCCATTGCTTGCTCTGTACAAGGCCTTTTCCGCCCATGTATGGGAAAGTCTCTCATGTTTTGGGGGGGGGGATCCCTCAACGCTATCCCAAACTTTTGATCAAAAACTTTTCATCTCTCAACTCTCCTCCTTGACTGGGTGTCTTTATCTTTAAAACATCGCCGAATTGCTTCTTCTATCTTCTCCGTTATTTTTATGCTCCCTGTCCCTTTTAACTTTTCTAACTGCATTCCCACCCCTTCCGCCCCTTTTGGGCCCCGATGCGCAAGCTTTTTCTCATTTCACCCTTTTCTCCCTCCCCTAATCAAGAGTTTTCGTTCCACTCTTTTTTCCCCCTTTAAACCGTAAAAATCGGAACTCTCTTTTTGTTTCTATTTTTTTTTTTCTACGTTTTTAAATTTTTTAATAGAGGTGTAAAAAAGACACCCAATAAATTCCCCCCCCCCCCTAAATTATATTATCTTACTCTCTTTTTTTATAGGGATGGCAATAAACGGGGTTTTTTTTCTTCTTTTGTGGTCCTTGGCCCGTCCTTTGTGAGTAAGCAGAAAATGATATTGTATAAGATGGAGAAAAAGGGGAACGAGTAAAATAAAAAATTTCAACAGACGTACAGGGAGGGGTAGCAGCAGCACATGAAAATTTTTGGGAGAAATTAAAATCCTAAAGCTACAGGGGCATGGGTTATTCAAACAGTTAGAAGAAAAAATACCGTTGAAAAGATATCAAAAATTTTATAAAACTATTTTTCTGGAACCCACAGTTACTGCAAAAAGGTGCATTACAGTCTTTCTTACTTTTACATTGTAAAAAATTGGGTTTCTTGTTTTTGTCGAAAAAATTTTCAGTGCAATTTACATTTTCGGTTTGGATTAAAGCCGATTTATTATTAACATGAGCCAGGTGGGGTGGGAAGGGCTATTGAAGGGAATGAAAAGGGGATCCTTATGTATTGCACCCTTTTTAAGTAATACTTTCAGTGATTCTGTAAATAGGTATACTCGAAGTCTTTTAGAGGGAGGTCTCCCCCCAAACTCCACTTTCATAAATATATTTTTTGCATATCAGGGAAAACTTTCAGGGGTAAATATAAAATGCATTATTAATGCCTTCAAGTCTCCGAAAAAAGCATGGGCACAAGTGTTGTAAAGGTGTGGGAGATTGGGAGTGACTCTTTAGTAAGGCCGCACCCCCTTCCTGACGGTGGGGAGGGCCCCTTTTGCCATTTTTGCTAGGGCTTGATGGAAAAAAAAAAAACCGTGTTGCCAAAAAGAACAAAATATATTTTTCCCCCCAGCAAATATTTTTGCTACGTTGGTGGAAAGCCATCAATTCGTACTGACTGAAAAATATAAACATATGAATAAAAAGAAGAGCAAAACAGTTTCATGGTTCGTGTTTCTATATATTGGAAATAAGACTGTCCTAGATAAGCATCAATCAATATATTTTCAGAAAAGGAGACTTGAACATTTGATTTTTTATGCTACATGGCAAAAAATGACTTTTTTAAGCTTTGAAAAATAGCCCCAGGAAATATTTTTTTCTCAACGGAAAGCAGGTCAAACATTTTAAAAAAAACAAGGGAACTGTGAAAAGTAGTAAAACATATGAATAAAAAAAGTACAAATTTCAGTTGATACAGATGCATATGCCCAAAAATAAATGAAAAGTCCGTCTAACAATAAAAGTTATATTTCCTTCACAACTTGATTTCTTCGAGCGCCTAGACCCTGCTTTCTGCTCCCACATCGCGGCAAACAAACCACACACATCAAGCAGAGGCAGGGGGTTATTGGGTGTTGGGGCCAAAAAGCTCGATTAGTAAGCGACCTTCTCCGCCCATCCGCTTAACTCCATCAAAAGAATTTCACGCAGGTAACCTATGTGGGGGACAACACGACACGAAGGGAGCAGCGAAAAAGGGGAAAAATTTGGCCCCTCCCAGAGTCCCGATGAAAGGGGGAACGACGACCTTCGTCGACTGGGAAGGTACCCTAAATGGATATTTTTCGGGAAAGAAAGAAGCGACGAAGGTCGGGACGAAGACACGGGGTCCCCCCCGGGCCTTTGTGCCCACCTTCGCCGTCGTCGCTGCTCTTCTTTCCGAAAAAATCCATTTAGGTACCCTTTCTCAATCGACGAAGGTCGCGCTCGCCCTTCATCATGACTCTCGGTACGGCCAAATCCTACCGCCGTGAGTGGATGTTGGGTTTTTTTTTGGCCCGTGTGCTTTTGGGCGTTAACTGGCAACAAACTTTTGGAAACACAAAATACAAAATAGTAACCATGGGGTGGACGAGGGAACAACGGTACAATTGATCGACTGTTACCGGGAAACCTTTGCCGGTCCCACCCCCATTCTTATAAACATAGATTTAAAAGGGGCCCATCGTAGCGTGAAAACGCAGCAATTCTAAAGGCGGAGAAAGATGAGGCAGAAAGAAAAAAGATAAACTTATTGCCAGTTGAAAGAACTTTAAAAAAACAAAGAAGGAAAATTGGGGAATGGACTAAAGATGCGTAATGAGCCAGTGGTCTGTAAAAGGGGGACATGAAACCCCTAATGTCCTCCAAAAGGGGTTTTGTTGCCCATTGACTGCCAAAAGTTTGGTCATCTTTCATATATGATGCCAAAACATGCGCAACAAATTATCGAAAAACAAAATCTCATGGTATCCAAAGAAAATTTTGAAAAAACTCCTTTTATTATACTGTGCGTGGCAAGGACAGGCAATCCCTTTAAAAAACCCGGCCAAGATCTTTTATGTCCTGCACTGTTCCTGTTATGTATAAGGGGCGGTCTCGCCCAAAATCTACGCGGCGTCCCTCCGAGCCCCACACATTACTACGGGGCCCGCTGCCGCCCCCGGCGTCCTCACACGCCGAATGACCTTCACCCTCCCAGAACCAGGTCCGGGGCGAAGTTCGTAACGCGTCTTAAAATCATCTTTGCACTTAGATTGATCTTGGAACGTTCGTAAAGCGTTTTAGAGGTATTTTTTAAAGATCTTTGCAACATCCCTCCCTTTGTTCGTTTTTTTACCATATTGTTCATGTGCTAAGGTTGCGAAGAGCCGCACCTGTCGTAGGGGGCAGATGAAGGTTTTTTCTAAAATACAAGCCTATAAAGTTAGTTTATTTTCTATTTTATGTTGAGTTTTTTATGGTTTGGTCAGGACGCTGTAGGGGGGGAAATTTAAAGTGCAATAATGTATGCTGCCGAATGCCTATAGATACGGGAAAGATGAAGTGCAAATAAAAAAAAATGTGTTTTTTGCTAGAAGTGTATAGAGAAGATGCTATGGGAGAGGAAGATGCGGGAAGTGGCCGGAGGAGAATAGGAGCCAAGGATGAGATGGAGAGAATGAGTCAAGTGAAGGATACGGATGGTGCTGGCATAAAGTGAGATTGGAACGAACGAAGGGTGGGTACGCAAGGTGTATGAGAATGGATAGAGAAGCAGATTAAGTAAAATGAGTGCTGGAACGGCAGATAAACTAGGTAACCTTGATGTGTGTGTTTAGGGGAGGAAAGAACTAGCAATACAGGGAGTTTCGTGCACAAGTTGTTTCGTACCCAGGTTTTGTTAGTTGTTTCGTACACTGATTTTGAGTTTTTCGTACATACCTGGGGGTGTTCGTTTCGTAACTCTAGTCTCAAGTTAAACTCTGAGCTAAGTGTACGAAACGACTATAGTTTCATATAGACTACGAAACAACTTTTAGGTGTACGAATCTACTGGTGTACGAAACAACTTGTGTACGAACTGACTGCATCCTCCTCTCATCAATGCTACCGAGAGGCAAAGATAAGATTCGACATTCGAGCACCGGTGTACTATAGTGCGTGGAATGCATGTACTGTATAGTGCGGTATGTAATGTTAGGAAAAGGGCTCCCGTAGGATTTTTGTGCTAAAATTGATTTTTTTGCATTTTGGGCTTCTATAGGTATAGTTTAACAGAAAAGAGGGGGTCCCAATTTTCAGACCCCTTACCCCCCTTTGGGGGTCATTTCCCCTTTTTGGGGCCCCCGGCACTGACCATGCACCTATCTCCGCCAATAATTGACCGATTTTCATAATTGGAGTATCCTTTTGGGTTTTCAGGTATGCGAGTCGTTTTATAGCACTCAAAAAGCAACCGGAAGTGTCCTTATAGCACTTCCGGTTCAGATTAGCACTTCCGGTCAGAGTATGGGGTCTAACTCCATTTTTTCTTTTCAGGCATGTTGAAGAAGCGGTTTTGAGCTCAGTCAGATATACCGTGAACTGAGATCGTGGTAGTATCGCCAATATGTCGGAGGAGGACGGAGTTTGCGTGATCTGTAAAAAAGGGTGCCACATCAAAGAAGCGTTTGGGTGAACAACCCGGTCATGACAGATGAAATTTTACAACACTGTAAAGAGAGAGTGTCTCTTGGTGATACTGAAAGTGACATTCATTAGACTACTAAATTACTTTGTCAGGTTTAAATGAAGGAGAACTCAAGTACGTTCGGTATCATAGTGAAGTCGGAAACCTATCGTCAACAAGAACAAGATTGAACGTCTTAGAAAGGATCCCGAACCGATTCCCCTTGTCTGCGCTCCACGAGGGACCGGAGGCGCCTTCAAGTGCTTGGGATCTGTTCGGCCAAAGCGGTCAAAGACTATTCCAAAGGAACAAGTGTGTCTTTTTTCCAACTGTGACTTCTGTCCCAAGAATGACTCAGAGCACTGCCCCGTGTTCTTACTGACTCAATGGGTAAAACACTCCTACAGATCAAGCAGAAAACCCCAGATGACCATGTTAGAGTTTCAGTAGCGGACCTTGAAGAACCCGGCGACGCATCAGTCTTGAAAAGCACTATCATCGGACATGTTTGCGCTTGCACAGCGAATATCAACGAGGACAGATCACAGTAATGTGCCACTCATTCGCTCAGTATGTGATGCACAATTGGTCCTCGCTATCAAAACACCTTGAGTGACGAGGATGTTACACTGAGCATGGCTGGGGTAAATGATGCCTACTTGTCAATTTTGAAAGATACCGGGGGGATGTAAATGAGAGTGAGAACTATCGGAAATACCTCAAAAGATCATCAGCGAGCGCCTTCCAGAAGTGAATTTTGTCAATCACTAAGACGGAATGAGCCTGACGTCTTGTGCTCTCCACTCCCAGTCACGATGGCCATGGATTACAGGCCCTCAATGATGAATGATGATGAGATAGTTGGTCACCTGAAGAATGTCGCCAACCTTCTGCGAGAAGAGATGCTGCAACAACGCAGTTGGTATTTACAGGCAGCTTCAGTAAGTTTGAAAATCCGTCTTTATCCAGTTTTTCATGAGTCACCTCCTCTTTGGTAGCCATGTTTGTAAAAGTGCCCGGAATACGAGACCAGGTGGTGGACAAAACTGTCGACGTTTCATGCCAGTTCCTTGTCCAAATACTCGGATGATCGCCAGGTGAAAAAATCAGACAAAGAAAGACAGTGCCTTCCGACAAACAGTCCAGACCCCTGTCAATCGGTCTTCCCCTTGCTGTTCATTCTAGAGTGCGGTGAAAAGAATCTTGTTGAAAACCTCTCAGCTGTGTATATTGGAAGTGATACCTTTCCCAAAATCATTGATTAAGAGAAACGAGTTGAGCAGAGTGTTCTCCAGCGGATGAAGGAGGCTGGTGGATTTTGTCTCCCAAACTTTGTCAAGAAAGGGCCCTGAACACATGGTTGCGATCGATAATATTGACCTCCGGGAAGAACACCGACGGGGCAAGGAACCTTCCATAGCACAGTGGTTGTCATGTTCCAGCAAGATAAAGATGGAGAGTTTATGAACCGACCACTTGAAATACCAGAAAAGTTTCCCTCTCACAAAAGCCTCTGGCCTTTGACTGAACATGGGCAAGAACCAGTCATCAAAACCACTCCATTGAGATTATCGGTCTATGAAATGGGAAAGAGGAAGAATATTCGAGCAAAGATTTCACTCACACCTGGGCACTTGCAAACTACCTTGGAACTGATGATGGCACGGATATGATTGTGGATTTCACTGAAACTGGGGTCAGCAAAGGGAAAACAAACACAGGACAGTGACATGCAAAGGAATCGGGAAGGGGTGCCCCCATGAGAGCACTCCAGTCGACGCTATACTATCAGCAAGGAACAAGAAAAACCAACCAGGGAAATTGGTCAAGAAAGATGTGATGCCAACTTGGGCTGCTACCAAATCTTGCTGTTATCCCAGTATCCGACACCCCAAAACACGCACGAATGTAGAGGTGATCGCCCCATTTTTCAAGACCACACCCTGACAATGGACTCTTTACACTGTTCTTCGGTTAGCCCAGGGAATCTCTGCCACTGTCTTTGGGGTCCAAAGAAAAATTTTGATAACACTGGACCTGGACCTATATTCACGTGCTTTGAAAATTCAGCAGTCAGTTGGGGACACCAATTGGATCCTAAGGGCAGGAGCTCTCCATATTGCATTTGCTGCTTTACATGCTCTCGGGAAAACGATAGATGGCAGTGGCCTGGATATATGTCCATTAAAAGGGTGGTGCATACCCCTCAGCAGCCCTTCGTGGGATCTTCGGGTGGCAAAGCATACAAAGAGGCATCGAATACCACATCACAATCAGTCTAGAAATTTAAATGATGATGCGGTTGATGTCATTTTAAATCCACTCTTTTAAAAGGCCCAGTTAGTGCCGGTGCAATGCTTTAAAAGGACAAGCTTCATCACGAACCCCGATATGACTGAAGACTATGAATATGTCAGATCATGGTACGCTGGAAATGTGAAGCATGGAGGAGGAGGAAAACATTGGAGAGTTTGCAAAAATTCTTTCAGCATACCCGATCAAGTGGAAAGCCTTCTCATTTCGTCAGCTCTTGCCGCTCAGGGACTGGCAGAGTTATCTTGCTTCCTTGGAGAACCTGATCAAGTATTTTTTCGCACGGGATCTTCTAAATTACGCTCGACTGATGCCTGTCCATTCTTGCACAAATGAATGCGCTGGAAGATAATGAGCCCGAAACATGGAATGCATTGATGTCCGGTGACTTTGTTGTTGCAAAATCAGAGATACCCTTCACGAATTCGCACAGATCAGGCACCGAACAGGAAATCAAGAAACTAAAGGGAAAACGGTGGTTATGGTAGGACTCAGCAGAGATGAAGCTGCTCTCAATCGATCGTCACCACTACACCTTGGCTGCCCGTATCGTTGACGAGTATCTTGAGAGCTTCCCAAAAGTTTCCAGGTCATCCGAAACGCACAGAGCATTTCCAGCTGTCTGGACAGATTGCACTGAGGTCAAGAGAGAATGCCATAAAGATCCGTCAATCAATAGAGTTGCACTGCACAGACAACCCCCTTTAGAGTGAAGACACCCTTGAAAAGTTTAGTTTCATCAGCTCTTGTGCCAGAGGTAGCAAAGCATGATATTCGCATTATGCAGAAAAGGGTCAGAAGCGATTCGAGGAGTTCGTTTGTGAACGTCTGACTACCACATCAAAACTCTCGGTTTGGGACAAGATGAAGAAGCTCAAGTTGAAGGCATTTCAAGTTGGATGGAAAATCAAAAGTACGCATTGGAGATAAAGTCATCAAATTGCGTGAGGATCGTAATTTACTGGGCAGATTTCTCATTGTTCAGGGGAAACCCACCAGGTCTAGTGCCAAAAATTGAGGAAATAATTGGCAAGTACGAGATGTAACAGTTGCCCCGCTCTCTGTGTGCTGTTTATAGATCTTTGTTTCATCCCAACTGACAAGGCCAGTCTGATGCATGCAGTTTTAAGATGCCACGGTTGAATCCCTTGATGTTCCTCCAGACCAGACATAGGGCAGGAAGATCCTCCAGTTAAAGTTCTCATCATTTATGCAATGGGTGTACTTTAGAGTATGGGCAAAGACCGCCAAATATGCTGAAGATTTCACACCTTCAGGATGCATTCAACAAACGCATAGAGACAAAGATGACAAGCTAAGATGAGGGGCGTGTTGTGTTTGATCGATACTTGGATCTGTCGTTGAAAAACAAGACCCGGCAGAAGCGATCACCACATCCATTGAGTACGAAGTTCATCCGAAATGAAGTCACCATGTCCATTAAGGAGTTACTTTCAGCATCAAAAACAAAGCGGAAGCCACATGCTTGTTTGGCCAAGGACTGCTTGACTATTTCGGAAGCAAAGATTCATTCGTGCCCCGTTGTCGTGTACGATGATCATATCAAGCAAGGGGACTAGGTTTTGAGTATGTCATACACATGAAGAGGCTGACACATTGATTCCAAACCAAGTACTTGCCTCTACAGCCTGTGGTGCTGCCAGAAAGATCTGCGTATGGTCGCCCGACACTGACGTACTCCTGCTCTTCTTGATTTATCGCCTCCAGACAGATTTGCATTACTATATCCTTGAAGTTTCATACGGCAAAGGAAAGAAGAAACGGGAAATTTGACCTCTTTGAAAGAGTGCCCGGTTATTTGGCCGTTGCAAATGTCAAGGACTTCTTGGACTCCACAACTTTTCAGGTGCTTTATTGGGGAGGCAGATTCATAGGAATTTCAAGAAAAACATGGGTAGATGCATACCTAAAGCTTGATGATGATAACCCTGCCCTTGACTGCTTCAAAGCATTAGGGTGCATTTTATTCTGCCGAGGGTTGGTCAATGACGAGCTTCCCACGCAGGGTGAAGGCGTTGGGCTTTTGTGGGGTCATGTCTACAGTTCAAAAGGTCCAGCAACCCTTTCCATCACTCAGGTGGGAGCTGTTTCGGTCAAAGAACTTGGAAGGGGAAATGCTTCCCCAATCGTGCTGCATTGCTTCCCCATATCATGCGTGCAAATACATGACAATGCGGGGGCAAGTCATACCTGGGAAAAATTGTCCAACCCTTCCTGCAATTGAAAAAAAGTGGGTGGAAATTGGAGAAAAGGGTGTATGTTCCACTGGCATGTCTTGCCCTGCCTGCCCCACAAGCTGTAGTTGAACTCGTCAAATGTGGCTGCAAAGTAGGATGCAAGGGAAAAAAGGTGTAGTGCTTGAAGAATGGCTGCCCCGTACCCTCTCTGTAAATGCTATGGCAGTGATTGCGCAAACGCTATTCGGGAGGACATTTCAAATAGGACATTGATGAATAACTGATTGATTTACGTCCGATTTTGACAGTATCGCAAAATCGGACGTATCGCTAAATACTAACGCGCTTGGGTGGATGGTTGGGCGCAGGGGTGGTAACTCCGCCAGTGGAACTCCACTGCTGTCTTAAGCCAGAAAAAGGAGGAAAAAACAACCCTGTTAACTTATTTAAGTATGCCTAGCATAAAACGTGGCATGGAAAAGTAGCTTAGACGCTTTCGTAATAGAAGCGGGTGAGAAAACAACGAAAAATAGAGGTTCGGTTATACCAAATCTGGAGTGATAGAGAAATTTAGATATCAGACTGAAAATCAGCATCCCGCAATTTAGTAGGAATCAGTAGTTCACGTGTCTGTAACAAAGAAAATGTTGAAATTTGTTTTCTTAGGTTACCAGAGACCAATCTGGGGTGCCAAAAGAGGAATCAACCTCCCCCTCCAGAAAGGGGTGGGGGGGTCTGAAAATGGGACCCCATCTTTTTCTGTTAATCTGATACCTATAGAAGCCAGAACTGCAAAAAAAAACAATTTTAGCACAAAAATCCCACGGGGGAAAACATGGCATACCACACTAGTAGGTGGAAAAGTGAAATACATAAAGGTATAAGTGGAGTTTAGACCAATACAACAACACCAACCATCGGTAGTTTAAGTATCCTGAACGTTTCGTTCTTATATAAGGAGTATTTTTTAAAACCCCCCAAAAACTGTCGGAAAATGAAAAAATAACAAATGGGGGTCTGGGAGGGCAAACCCCCCCCCCCCCCCAGTGAGGTTAGGTTACGTAATCAATGCCCGGGTAATTAGTAACTAGCAGGGGGTTTTGGGGGCATAGCCCCCCAATTATGTCAGAGGAGTATTGGTCAAAAGGGAGTATTGGTTGAAACTGCATATATACCTAAAAGAGTATGTAGAGGATAAAGGAATATGTTTTTTGGTGGGCAAGAATGTCTGAGAAGAGTACGTAGGTATACACTTTAATGGTAGAGTATTGGTCAATAGGAAGTATTGGTTGAAACTGCATATTTACCTAAAAGAGTATGTAGAGGATAAAAGAATGTGTGATTGGTGGGCATGGATGTCTGAGAAGAGTAGGTACACTCTACCTCAACTCTAAGAGATGGTATGTGAGTAAAGCGAAAGTATTGAAGGAATGGTTCAATGATGGAAGCTGGGGTAGTGAGATGTTATTCTAGGTAAGTTCACGACCACTGAAATTGTGGGGTTAAAGCACATAAAAATCACTAGAATGCAGGCTTTCATTTCAACCTAACCCATCTACTGTAATATGTCAAGTCGGTATTATTTCGGTGCTGAGCAGGGGGGGAATCACCCCCGCTCAATCACTAACCTAACCTAGACATGTAGTCAACTGGCAAACCTAACCTAACCTAACTGTTCAGCCTATTGCTGGTATTTAATCCCTGAATTCAGAAACACGGGTAAAATAGGAACACTCGCCGACGAAAAAAATTGGAACGTCGGCGAAAATTCCTATCGGCGACAGTTCCAGGTTTTGTCTAATCACTTGGATAATGTATCCCATTAATAATACCCACCCTAAAATGGGTGGGTATTAGTTTGGTAGTGGGCTTTCAAAAGTCCTAGGACTCCTACCTACATCATCGTGTAGATTTCTTCATTCTGAGTATTTTGAACCCCATTTCCCATGGTACAATTGAATAATAATGGCGTTACATGTACGTACTACCGAAAATCTACCGTTAATTATTTCAGCCATAAACGGTTAAGTTAGGTTAAATCAGATTAGGTAAGTTTAGGTTAGAGGTGGGGTTTGGTTTAGTCGTCTAAGTTAGGTTAAATCAGACTAGGTTAGGTTTGGTTAGAGGTGGGGTTTGGTTTAGTAACATGATATCAAGAAAAAAAGAAAATTATAAATAATATGGCAGTGCGAGGCGGTGCAAGGTTTGCTGGGCATACATCCCCCCATACCTGTAAAAAAAAAAAAAAATCCGACAGAAACGAGTGCCATATTCATTCAATACACATTAAAACAATTCTGGAAAACTAAGTTTCGGCCTCGAAATCGTTGAAAGCCCATTACCGAAATTTAACTAATTGGGCGTAAGTGGCAGCTATTAATCATTAAATTCATATATAATTATTCGCGCTGGCTAAAATGGTAAAATTATAATCCTTTCCCGCCCTTATTAGTGTTTTTTTTTTTCCAGACCTTCACAAATCTCTTCAGATACCTTTAAAACGTAATTATAAAGTGGGAGAGTTACCCCCTCTAACATCCCCTTACCCCACCTAAAGTCCTAAATGACCCCCCAAAATAATACTATCCTAACCTCATTATAACCTTATCTAACCCTGCCAATAACCTCCTAGCGAGACCTATAGGGCAGGAAAGAAATAGAATTTTACCAGTTCAGGTTATATTGCGGTTATAAGTTTGTAATTTGTTGTGTACGCGCCAGGAGGATATATAATGAGCATTCGTCTTCAGTCTTCAGATGTTTCCCTTGGGGAGGCATGATATTTGTTCACATTCTAACTGCATTATGATTGGCTAACAATCTCAAAGGTTGATGAAATCTTTCCTCTGATTGGCCAAGCAACAGTCAGCTGAGTTCCATTCCTCATGGTCGGAACGAAACGGAACGAGCTTGACGATCGCATCATCGTGAGCTAAGAACATTCGGACGATCCTTTGAAAATACATTTTTGTGGTGTTCGTAGCCCAAGATCTAAGATGGCCGCTATGAACACTCTTAGATGATCTTATAGGCGGAAAGTTACGAACGTTCGAACATCCAGCCGCAGTGTGGACGGCCTCACAAAGTCTACTCTTGTTGCCAACATTTCGCCAACATTGTAACACAAAATGTCTCTTACATTGTTGTAGACATGTCTCCAAATGTCGGCTGTTGTGTTTCGCACAGTGTTTTCAACTTGTCTGTAGACAAAATGTTGCCAGTGTGGACGCACCAATAGACTATCACACTCATATGGCAGGTGTCTGTCTGTTTTGGGTCCATTACTATTTTTGATTTACATCAACGACTTGGATAGTGGGATTAGCAGTGAAATCAGCAAGTTTGCTGATGATACTAAGTTAGGTAGGATTATTGGATCACAGTCTGATGTAAACATATTGCAGGGAGACTTAGATAAACTTAACGAGTGGGCAGTCAGATGGCAGATGGAATTTAATATTGATAAATGCAGCGTTATGAATGTTGGTAGAAAAAACCCTGGTAATAGATACACCATAAGCAATGTATCGCTGAAAAGATCAGAAGGTGAAAAAGATCTTGGAGTGAGGGTGAGCCCAGACCTCTGACCTAGGAAACAATGTATTGAGGCCAGATATAGAGCTAATAGAGTATTAGGATTCATTACCAGAAGTGTTAAAAGTAGAAGTGCGGAAGTTATTCTAAAGCCTTCTCTGGCTCTAGTCAGGCCTCACCTAGACTATGCGGTTCAGTTTTGGTCTCCATATTACAGGATGGATATAGTGTTGTCAGAAACAGTGCAGAGAAGGATGACCAAAATGATACAAGGGATGCGTAACTTTAGTTATGAGAGGTTATCGAAGTTATTAAAATTAAACTCACTCGAGAGACGCAGAGTAAGGGGTGATCTGATAGAAGTTTTTAAGTGGATAAAGGGATTTAATAAACGAGAGGTAGGAAAAGTTCTTACGGCTTTTAACCAGGGTAGAACAAGAAGTAACGGATTCAAGCTGGAAAAGCGTAGATTTAGAAAGGAAATAGGGAAAAACTGGTTCACAAATAGGGTGGTGAACGAATGGAATGGTCTCAGTAGACAGGTAGTTAGTGCGGAGTCATTGGGGAGCTTTAAAGAGGAGCTGAATAGGTTCATGGATGGGGATGAAAGGTGGATGTAGGTAGTGTTAGGTGACAGGAACTACCACGTGTAGGCCTCGCAGCCTCTTGTAGCTTCCTTATTTTCTTATGTTCTTATTTTCATATGAAACACTCTGAGTGTGTGCAATGCGGCCAAAGACGTTACTTTTTAATGTTATTATGAAAAAAATATGTAAATAAAATAAACTAATGTTTCTTTTCTTTCTTTTTCTTTTCAATTTTCGGGAGGGAAAGTATAAACAGCGATTTTGAGAGCTGAAAGGTAGAGGCGTGGCCGAAGCTGCCCCGTCGCCATGGTAATCAACACCATGGGCACAACACCCAGCCGTTGTGCCAAAACATTCACAAAATAAATCTTTATATGTTACAAAAAGAAATATAGCTACACTCATAAACATTACAAGTGCATTATGTCGTGACTCCTTCATGTTGAGGTATCACGTACACCACATATGTGATATGAATCTTGACGCTGACGGACACTTGGCACCGCCGCACCTATCTCCCTTCTACAAACCGCGCGAGAGTTTTGGTAGCGGTCATAAGAACATAAGAACATAAGAAAATAAGGAAGCTACAAGAGGCCGCGAGACCTACACGTGGTAGTTCCTGTAAATTGTAAAACCTGTAGTTCCGGTCGGCAAGAGGAGGCCCCTCCCCTCCCCCATTGACTACTAGATGGCTATTGAGTGAGTTTTGGAGTTCACCTATTATAACTATGTGGTTTCAACATATTTTCGAGAAGAAAACATATGGTAAAAATTGATGGGTCTGGACGTTACAAATGTTTTTTTTTGCGGGGCCCAACGGGTTAACGGTCTTGCATTAAAATAGATTATTGGGAGTGATTATTTTTTACGTAAATTCAATTTGACCCAAATTACTTGTGTGGTTATGTTGGACGGAGTGGGGAGGAAGTGGAATCAGGAATGAAAGGGGAGGAGGATGGACTTACTCGTCGCGACATTCTCGACAAGAAATTGAATTAAGTTACCTTGTGAGTTATTGGGTAGTGTATTCTTATTGAGTGAATTGGCATCTGTTGTGCATGAGCGAGGGAGTGTTGCAGCAGGCAGCGTTGGGTCGTGGACTCAGAGATGTGTGGGTTCTTGCAACGAATTGATGTTGGTTGCTTTGTCTCTGCCCCAGCGTTGTTCCTTGTGTTGGTCAGGCCTATTTAATAGTCTGCTTTTCCCTCTTGCTTTGACAGCTGCATGTCAGGGCCGAGGTGGTTATGAATTAATATTACCAAACCTAAGCAATGTGGGGGAAGGAAAATCAAGGAGTATGATTACCCCGAATATATATACACAACAATTAAATATCAAATGGCTAGCCGCAAAATAACAATGACCAAACAACGACTGCAATGATGCAGGGGTAATGTCACCCTAGAAACTCCCTCGAACGCAGCTTGAAGAGAGGTGAATAGCAGCAGCAATTGTCAGCACCGTTGAATAACTCTAAATGCAGCGGGGAGCGTTGAATGGTATGCAGGACAGTGAAAGGCCCATTAGAAGAAAGCCCACGTCTTCAGTATGGCCTTCTAGGGATGAGAACAGCAGCTTAGTAGAGGAGGTGTTGTTGGAGTGGAGAGCTATGGCTGTCTGCTTTCATCGTGGCGGCGAGGCTCCGACATTAACTTGCGTGTAGTACCCCACTTACCCTGGGAGAAGGGCTGGAAGTGTTCACATGGAAAGTCGAGTAGCTGCGCTTGAAGCCCCGAAGCACGCCGCTGGGTGAAGGTGAAGTGCTAATCACCGCTACTGGGACGAGGGAGGTGTAGTTCCTCACACATGCCCCCACTAAAGCATCTGCTGCACAGCCGATGATGAAGGAGAACTGCAGCTGACCCGGAGAAACATACAAAATATTTGTAAAAGGCTGTAGTGCAGGAATCAAACAGAGAGAAGAACTATTGCCGGCTGAGCAGGTCGGCTCCAATGTTGTCTGACCCGGCAACATGCACGATTATAAATGTATAGGCTGAAGTCCTAAAGCCCAACGCAACACTGTCATTTCTACCTTTAAATTTTTCAAAATATATTAGAGGCTTGTGGTCTCAACTTCAAGGAAAAATTCCTTACCTCTAAGATAGAAGTCAAACCTGTTGACGTTGAAGACGATGGCTAGGCATCCCCTTCGGATTGTAGAGTAGCGTCGCTCCCGATGTAGTTGTTTCCGGCTGGCGTAAGAGATAGGATGGGCACAGTCATCCTGGTACTGGAAGAATACAGCTCCCAATCCATGATTTGAAGTCTTGAAGCGCAGGATGAAAGTATGGCTGGGATCAGAAAGCCGCAGCATGGGTCCCGAGGCCAAAGGTTGCTTCAACTGGTCGAAGAGCAGGTGCACATCAGTCATCAACTGTAGGAGTTCCCGCATCGGCTTCCTTAACACGTCAGAGAGGGGGCCGGTGAGCTCTGAGGCCTGGGAAAAGCGTTGCTGTAGTCTATCCACAATAGACATGAGGGCAGAAATGTGAGTAGGCCAATCAGAATATACACACAAATGAATCGAAGCTCTATGCAAACCTAAACTAACAAGTAAAATTCCCAACATTAATGATACAACAAAACAAAACACGAACATAAGGGCACAGGCTGTGTCTAGACCAAAAAGCAGTACTAGTAGTCCTGGTAGTAGTAGTAATCCTAGTAGTAATCCTAGTAGTAGTCCTGGTAGTAGTAGTAATCCTAGTAGTAGAAGAGGGGGCTACTCGCGAGGCATTTGCATCAAGAATCTTGAAAAAACTTGGTCCATCTTGATTTGATTCTGTCCTCGCGCGCGCGCTTTGGAGCATGTTTTCGCACTTAATATGGTCCATATTCAACATTGTTTCAGAGGTGTTTTCGATATTCAAGTGCAACTTGAATAAAATGGCGTCTTCCTCCGCATCTGTACAAGTCTCCCACTGCGGACATTATCTCCCTCGAAATGCAAGTGTGTTGCCCACAAGGAATGTGTGCTCCACAATCCTGGTTATTCTGCTGCCACCACCCACATTAAGTGGGAAAAAAAATATAAATGAATAAATATAAAAGATGCAAGAAAATATGTAAGTACTGGTGGGATCTGAATGACAACGCGTTAATATATTTATAATCGCAATATATTTATCTCTTTACTGTATCACTTCCCAACTTGTGTACATTCACAAACCGCCTTAATTCTAAGTATTCCTATCCCCTAACGATACGCACACGTAGTGCTCAAGTCGTTATTCTATCCTAATGTAGTCTGTTATCTCTGGTAACTTCAGTCGCACTGTTACCCCACTAACGATACGCACACGTAGTGCTCAAGTCGTTATTCTATCCTAATGTAGTCTGTTATCTCTGGTAACTTCAGTCGCACTGTTACCCCACTAACGATACGCACACGTAGTGCTCAAGTCGTTATTCTATCCTAATGTAGTCTATCACACGTCCAAAGTTCCCTCTCACTCTTTTTCTGATTCCCTTCTCACTCCGCTGCCTCACACGGCTGGCTGTCATACGCTACAGTCTCACACACTGCTAACTTGGGACCGTCTTGGGCCACCATGTCCACCAACAGCTCCTATCTTGGGACCCTGGATAACATGTTCCATTAGTCCTTATGTCAACAAAAAAAATCACCAGTGAATCACACCTACATCTCTACCCTATAAACCTTCTGTCACATACCTTTTCCAAGGGCGAGAATATCACATCCCAGAGGCGACTTAACCCAGCGAGTGTCTGACTGCTTCTAATGCTAACATGACGTTAAGCTCCCATCTCACTTCGCTTCGATACGTGGCTAATTACTACTGGCTTAAAATATAGCCCTCTCTTATTAACTAGTGATTCAGGACTGAGTGGAGTAAGATTACTTGTTTTGATGATTGATAATTATAAGTTACTTCACCCCTTCCCCTATTAACGCAGCATGCTACAGCCCATGGTAAACCTCAAGTGTCGATGCTGTCAAATTGAATCCAGAATGATGTCATTATGGCTATGGGCACTTATGTGAGAAAGATTATTTTGAATGAGATCAGGGCAGCCAAGATATATTCGTTTCTGGAGGATGAGACAACTGATATTTCTCACACTGAACAGGCATCATTGTGTGCTCGGTATGTGCATGTTGACGAGATTAAGGAACGCTTTATTGAAGTGTGTGACGTGGAAAGCACCCCAGGCGAATAGCTAGCGACCCTCACCCTGGCATTTTTGGAATAACATGATCTGCAGATAAAATATATGAGGGGCCGAGGATATGATGGCGCTGCGAATATGAGTGGTACATATAGAGGGCTGCAAATAAGAAGTCTTATGCGCAATGAGAAAGCCTTGTATGTCCACTGCCATGCTCACTGTTTGAATCTTGTTCTTGTGGAAAATTCAAAGTCAAGTCGCTATTTTGTATCAGTTTTCAATGTGATGGAGAAGTTCAACAGTTTCATATCAATGTCTAGTAAGGGACATGCTTTATTTGTGAAAGCCCAACTCACCATCTACCCTGGATCTCATCCTCAAGAGCTAAAGAAACATTCTGATGTTAGATGATCCTGCCGCGAATCTGCCTTGAGAACTTTGAAGGAGGTGTTCAAAGCAGTGGTGCAATTTCTGTCAGAAATATGCGAAAGTAGCCTACCAGAGCCTGCAAGTGGAGATGCAACAATGCTGTTGCGTAGCCTAAACTTTGAATTCTTACTCTGCCTGGAGATGGCAACGCCTGTGTTTATGGAGACCGCCACCGCTTCAAGTGTATTACAGAAGCGAGACCTAGATGTGCAAGTAGCGTTTACAATCACCGATGGTGTGTTGAAGAGGTTCAGTGAAATGAGAACGGAGGAAAAATTTCATGTTGTGTATGAAAAAGACACTCAGGAAGCAGAAGACGCGGGTATCGAAGTTCCCAAAGAAATTTCAGGTCAAGGTAGACCCAGTAAGGTTCCTGCAAGGAACGTTGCCGCCACGATGATCAAGTGTATAGTGTGCTGGCGTGCCATTCTGTGGTAGCTGGTTCGAATCTTCACTGCTCCCTGGGATTTTTCAATGACAAAATCGGGTGGTTACTATCCCTCTAGACTAGAGCAAGGGGATGGGTGTATGTGGTGTGTGAGGTCCCAGCTTTACCCAAAGATCGGTAATAATGAGCTCCAAGCTCGCTCCGGGAGGGTGAAACTGGCGATCGCGTCCGGCTCACGTGGACAAGACCATGGGTGAATGACACAGACACACTCACAAAAAAATAATAATAATAACAAATAAAAAAAATAGATAGATAAATAAATAAAATAAATAAATAAATAAACATGCACAAGTTATGTAATGTCTCTTAAGTTGTAATAGATGACGTGACAGAAGAGGGAGTAACTTGGCTTCAAGTGGCTCATATTATTGCAATATCTTGTTTTTGTGTACGCCGGTTATATCGGACAATCGGTGTTATCGGACGTAGGTTCACCCCTTTTAGTCCGTTCTATCGATGATCTACTGTATATGGACGTGGGTATGTTTCAATAACATTTGGATTACTTGTTCTTGGTATTTCGTAGCTTTAGTTGCTAAAAACAAAGCTAAGCTTCATTTTTGTGGTGCTGAGTTAGTGCATTCCTTGTGTGCAGGACAATCAACAATGAACATCCATACAAGAACAAAGATATTATTCATCTGCAGCCTTTCCAAAAGATGGGCGTCATGATAAAGCTCTAGCTGATTTGTCATTATTGTGTTCTCAAGATATGTAAATACAAAATTATAGCCATGTTTCTTTGATAAATCATTCACGTGTTTAAGTGCGAAAGATATCACATAATAATTTTTCCCCACAGGCACATCGCACATGACTATTTATACACGTACAAGCGAGCTCGCATAAGAAAGATTGTAGTCGTCCATTATTTGTAAATATTTGGTGAGTACCCTATTTTGGGAGATGAGGCCCTGCCCGTCTAAATGTCTGTGCACGCCACTGAGACGTGATGAAGTTTTCCTTTGTATTCGCCCTGGTGGAGTCCTGTAAAGTAATCACAGGCATGGTAGTAGGCCACTAGGCCAGTCTTCATCAAGAAGGCAGGAGTGAGATGGGTGACTGGTAGTCATGGTGGTGAGGTGACTCTTGACGCAGCCATCAGCGGGAGCAGGTCTAGAGTTTACACGTTAAAATCAAGGAATTGGTTATGTAGGATGGTGCGCTGGAAGGGAAAATAAGAATAGTGGAGTATGAAGTGTTTATTCGTCTTCGAAACATTCCTGCATCCTCTCGACTCAAAATGAAATGACATTTGGGGAGGCGGTAGCAGAGTGGTTAGCGTCTCCAAGTGGCGTTCTCGGTGACCCGGGTGCATATTCCCGTGATTTGGAAGAGTTTGTGGTCTTGGGATATCAATAACCAATCACGGTTGTCAGAACTCGTGACGTCACACAAAGGGGTGGAGCTAACGTGAATCGCCGTGAAGCGAGGCCCCGTGCGTGAAGGCGTGAACTTCTTTCCCTTACCGCCCTGCAATCAGTGCTGCCAGATGCAGGGAAATTTCCCTGTTTAAGGGAAATTCAGGTCACTACAGGGAAACAGGGAAAAAAGTTGAAAATATACCAAAATACAGGGAAATTCGAAAGATACGGAGAATATATAAACTTTTTGTGTATATTTCTCTAAATTACGAGAGAGAGAGAGAGAGAGAGAGAGAGAGAGAGAGAGAGAGAGAGAGAGAGAGAGAGAGAGAGAGAGAGAGAGAGAGAGAGAGAGAGAGAGAGAGAGAGAGAGAGAGAGAGAGAGAGAGAGAGAGAGAGAGAGAGAGATATCACACCATCTCCTCAACTCCAAGCAGTTTGGTTTCAGGCAGGGAAGGTCAGCTGCAGACCTGCTCCTCCTTCAGTCTGCTTCCTGGAACCACTCACTGGATAGAAGAATGGACACCTTTGTCGTGGCTTTGGACATCGCCGGAGCCTTTGACAGGGTGTGGCACCGAGGTCTCGCTGCCAAGCTGAGGAGCCTGGGAGTGCGCGGCGCCCTACTGCAGCTCATCCAGGACTACCTCCAAGACAGGACCTTACGGGTGGTGATCAACGGCCACACTTCCAGCCAGCAACCCATCCACGCCAGCGTCCCGCAGGGCAGCGTACTCGGGCCTCTTCTGTGGAATGTCTATTACAATGATATTCTCCAGCTCATTCCTGAGGCCCAGGCCTACGCTGATGACTGCACCCTTGCCTTCCCCTGCGACAGACGTGACTGGCAGGACACGGTGTGCCGCATCAACCTGGCATTGGACAACATCGTCACCTGGAGTAGTCGATGGCAGGTCAGCCTGGCCCCTGACAAAACCCAGGCTATGCTTATCTCCCGCAGGCAAGACATCACCAACCTGCCTGCACTGGACATACGGCTTGAGGGCAGATCACTCCCCCTTCAGAGATCCATCTCCATCCTTAGGGTGGAGTTTGACGCGGGACTGACCTTCACCAGTCATGCCAGGAGAATAGCTAAAAACTCGGCCTGGAGACTCAGCTGTGTCCGGCGCATCTCCCACCTTCTAGATGCCCATGGGGTTGAGGTTCTGTACAAGGCTCAGGTACGTCCCCAAATGGAATACTCCCCCCTAGCATGGTCTTCCTGCCCGCCCTCTTACTTGGCCACACTAGACCGCGTCCAGAGAAGAGCCCAGCGACTGGTTAGCGATAAACGTCCCCACCACGTGCCTGACTCCTTCCAACCCCTCCGGAAGCGCAGGGATGTGGCAGGTTTATATGTCATGCACAAGGCACTAAATCTCCACACGCCCCACCTGGCAGCCATCAAGCTCCCCAGGCCCCCGCCGCCCCTTCACTCCACCCGTGTCGCCCCACACAGACAGGAACAAGTGACTGTGCCCTTCTCCAGGACAGAGCACCACCTACGTTCCTTCTTACCCCGCTACGGCCGTCTGTGGAACCAGTTAGTTCACCAAACTGACCTCCACCACCACGCCTCGCTACAAGACTTTAAGCGGGGGGTGAACAGCTGGTTGATGGCCTAATTTATTATTATATATAAAATGTCTTTTTTATATTATATGTAGCTATAGATAGCTCTAGTGTAAAACCTAGAGCTTTAACTATAATAACACCAAATGTACTAACAGTTTAAATGAAAAAAAAATAAAAAGAGAGAGAGAGAGAGAGAGAGAGAGAGAGAGAGAGAGAGAGAGAGAGAGAGAGAGAGAGAGAGAGAGAGAGAGAGAGAGAGAGAGAGAGAGAGAGAGAGAGAGAGAGAGAGAGAGAGAGAGAGAGAGAGAGAGAGAGAGAGAGAGAGAATGAAAAGAATGAAAGAAGAATAAAATGTTCGGCAATACCCTTCTTGCATCACTTGATGTTGCTGAGGTCAGCGATAGAACTGCTTCTTTAATTATGATTCCTACCGTTAGTAATTTAGGCCACCATCCGCAAGACTTTAATATAAGTTATTCGAGTATAAGACGAGCCAGGCAGAAGTTCCGGAAGAAATGTGCAGAAAATGTGAAAGCTGAATTCAAATGTGACGTTCCTTTAACAATTCATTGGGATGGAAAACTTCTGCAAGATATTACTGGCCAAGAAGTTGTCGACAGGTTACCCATCTTAGTTTCGGGAAAGGAGTAGATCAGCTTCTTGGTGTTCCTAAACTCGTTAGTGGTACCGGGGAGAATACTGCAGCTGCTGTGCACGAAAGTATTTTAAAGTGGGATCTGTCTTGTCAGGTAAAATGTATGCGTTTTGACACAACTGCATCAAACACAGGCCGTCGAAATGGTGCTTGTGTATTACTGGAACAAAAAATGGATAATGACATGTTATGGTTGGCCTGCCGTCATCATATTTTAGAGATTGTTTTGGAGTCGGTAGTTTCTATCTCATTGCCAACGTCGTCCTTACCAGATATACCATTGTTTAAACGTTTCAAAGCATTTTGGCAGAAATTAGATAAAAAGATGTACCAAACAGCAGTAGATGATGAAGACATAGCTACAACACTGCCAATATCAAAGTTGATATAATTAATTTTGCGAAAAAAAACAACTAGATCAACACCAACCTCGTGATGATTACAGGGAATTACTTGAATTGACTAAAAAAAAATCTTGGAGGAACACCAAAATCAGGAATAAACTTTAAGAAACCAGGAGCTTACCACAGAGTACGGTGGATGGCTAAAGTTATTTATTCAATAAAGATTTGGATGTTTAAACAACAGTTCAAGTTGACAAAATCAGAGGAAAAAGGCCTGAGAGACATCTGTTGTTTTGCAGTCGAGATCTATGTAAAATCCTGGTTTACAGCGCCTGCTCCGCGTCTTGCTCCGCGTCTCGACTTGCAGCTTCTAAAAAGTCTCATGAAATACAAAGAAAAAGATGCAAAAATTGCTTCTGCTGCACTGAAGAAAGTATCGAATCACTTGTGGTATCTTTCTGGAATTAGTTGCCCATGCTTTCTTTGATGAAAATGTATCTATAGAGACCAAGAATAAAATGATAGAAGGTTTAAATAAACCTTCTGAACCAAACCACATTAAACAGACTACTATTGATCACGAAGTCATAGAACTGCGACGGCTGGAGGATTTTGTAACTTCTCATACCAGAAGTTTCTTTGATATACTGGGTTTGCCTTCCAGTTTTCTCGAAACCACTGCTGAAAATTGGGTCCAAAATGAAACATACTGGAATGCAAATAATATCATACACCATATGAAAGTGGTGAATGATATAGCAGCGCGAGGAGATTAGTGAGGTTAATGGACGAATAAAACAAACTTATCACAAACGATGAGGAGCAAAAGCAATATATTTTGCAAGTAGTTAAGAAGTACAGGTCTGCGCTCCCTGATAAAAAAAAAAGCAACAACGATAATGTCATTGAATTAAGTAAGCTATAATGATTAATAATCGTTATATTAGTGGTTATGATAGGCCTACAGGGTAACTTCCACTTTAAAAAAAAGGGAACGCGCTAAAAACTGTACCTCAGGAGGTGGTGTGGAAACTAGTTTGATTTATGCTTCAAAAATATTAGCCTGCATATTTTAATTTTTCAAGTGCCGGTAGCAACCTCTAAAATTAATCAGATTGGCCTCAAATTTTGCACACTTTGTTTTTATAACATAATAAACCAGATTAGAGGGTGCCCTGACAACAAAATAAAAAAATAATAATTACCCTCATTTTTGCATCACCTTAATAATATATATATATATATATTATATATATATATATATATATATATATATATATAATTATATATATATATAATATATATTATATATTAGGCCTATACGCTGAGCAGTGGTGACCCAGGGCTCGGATGGTAGGCTCTGGAGGTTCACTTGAGGGCTCTGATGATGGTTGGTCCTCGCCCGTAGTGGCGCAGGCAGGATTCTTATAGTGACGCCTGTGATTAGAGGCTCATGCCGCCCCCCTGAGTCCTCCGATGCACTCGCAATCGATGGTAGAGTTGATGGGCAGGGCATGTGGGTGTTCTTAGGCCACTCGACGGTGCAGAAAGGTTTTCGGTTTCTTCGGGGATCGAACTCGGGTCACCGAGAACGCCAGTCGGAGACGCTAACCACTCCGCTACCGCCTCCCCATATCATATATAATGATTATATATTATATAAATACAATAATAATAATTATGATTATAAAAAAAAAGAATAACAATAATGTTAATGATGATAATAAGCATAATAATAGTACCGTAGATAACAGTAAAGTCGCCACCTGCAATTATGTCGCCAGGCGCCATATATTACGAATTATAGCATTACTACTGATTTTTATGTGCCACTGAAGATGATACACAGTAGTTTATATCATGATTGTATAATCTACTCAATTTCAGCGTTATTTTATGCTTTGTATCTGCGGGTATATACGGTTTCAAATTTAACTACGCGCTTTTTTTCGGGCGACGACGGTTGCGGGAGGACACTCGGTAAATAAACACTAGATGGCGACTTTTTTGTTGGTAGCCACTTTGTAGATATTTTTGTCATTTGTTCATTTATAGCCATAATATGACACAGATGAAGACACAAAATGACACAGACTCTCCAGATAGCCCCTTCTAACTTTAATGAAATCATGGATGTAGAAATGTAAGTATTAACGCCACCACGCGTCTGTAAAAAGAAAAAATTGTTGTCCTGGCGACTTTACTGTTATCTAAGGTAGTAGACTAATAATAATAAAAATAATAATAATAATAATTGTATCACTAGGTGATATTATTCATTGTCTTTGTTTGCGAGGAGATTGGCGCATCGCGTTCGTCGTGTCTAGTGACGTGGCTATTATTGGAACACTTGACCTGGCCGGTGTCGAGGAGAGTGTGGTTCACTCTAACATCTGGGTTTGGTGGAAACTGACATAAGGGGGTGTAGACAGGACGTGTGGGTGTCTCCACGCCCCTTCATAACTTCATGGATTTCCTTAGTGACGAAGGATTACTGGCTGTTACCGACCGCCGAGGTATTCGTGCAAACGAGAGGAGCTAGTGTTGTGAGTATTTGTTCATTTTCTGTGCCTATTATTCTTATTGTTTGTTGGACTTGTTAATTTAGTTGGTGTACTAAGTTAGGTGCTTTTGGTAATTTGTGAGCTCAAGAGGCACGTGTTGTTTAAGTTAATGGTCTAGTTATTAATTTGTGGATCTTTGACTAGTGATTCATACGTGTTACGTGTTATGTTCGGTGATCTCGACTGCTTGTTAGTCCATACCTTATCCTTGCAGATCGAAGCGATTTGGATGAATAAATGTGCTACGGGATACTGGTGTTTGCATATACTCTCGGCACACTTCGATAACAACTCCCGACGAGATGACGGGGACTAAGGATGAGCAGCTGGCGGCCTGCAATGACCTTCGCAAACAACGTGGGATTGCGAAAGGCAAGGTTACACGGAAGCTAACTATGTTTACGAATTGTGTCGATAGGCAGGATCCTATTGAAATGTGGAAGGAAATTTACGGTGAGGTGAGTGACGCCTTTAAGGAGTTAGAGACTATTCATAATGGATATGTGGTTGTGCTGACTGATGAAAGTGAAATAGAGGAGGCAGAACAGTATATCTCTGGTGTAGAATATGATGTGAAAGATTGTTTGAGAAAGATTTACAGACTTGGTAAGTGCAAGGAAAGTGAGAGTAAAATGAAAGTCACAGTAAAGGCATGAGAGCCCCCAAAATTTACTGGAAATATAGAGAGTATCCAGGCTTTAAAGACTATTTTATCCGTATTATAGAAAAGCATTATGGCAAGGACCCCTTTGCATTAAAACAGTGTATCAGTGACGACGCTCTAAAGTGCATAGCGAGGTGCGATAACGCCTACGACTCAATGTTTAAGCGTCTTGATGATCAATATGGTAATCCCCGGAAGATCGTTGATGTGGTGATTAGTGAATTGAAAGCACTGAAGTTATTGAGTGAAGGAGACAATAAAGGGTTCATCAAAGTGGCGGGGAAGGTGGAGCAGTGTTGGTTAGACTTAAAAAGAGTAAACCTTCAATCGGAAATGAATACTGCTCATGTCGTGAGCATGGTAGAGAGAATCTTGCCGGCATTACAGAAAAGAGAATGGGTCATGAAATCTGGTGAACTATCTCGAACTGACAACCTGTTCCCAGCATTGTTGGAATTCCTATTGAGAGAGAAACAAGCTCTAGAATACATGGACTCTAATGTTAGGTGTAGTACTGTCACTAAGAATGTCAATTGTTTAACGGGTGTTTCGGAGAGAAATGAAAGTGATCATAATATTGTGGACATTATTTAGAATATCCAAATAACCCAAGATAACAAGAACCGGGAATTTGAGAAACTAATAGTAAATTTGACTGAGGCTGTGAGGAAAATCGGCACAGGAAACCAATCTATGGATAAAAAATGCTGGCTGCATAATACTGATGGACACAATATATACGAATGTGACGGATTCAAGGCATTAAACAATTCAGCGAGGCTTGAGGCAGTCAAATCCAGGGGTATATGTTTCAATTGTATTGGAGGTAGTCACATGGCACGGAGCTGTGGTTATGGTACGCAGTGCGGGGTGAAAGTCAATGGCAGGCATGCACAAGATTCCATCATCCTTTACTGCATGATGCCTTGAGTCTAAACTACGACACGTTCAACATATATAGCTGTAAGGGGAACAGGACTTTATTAGCAATAGGTAAAGCACATTGCAGTGGGCGACCTATGTCAATTCTGTATGATTCAGGCTCAGATGTTACCCTCATACGCCATCAAAGGGCGCGTGAACTTGGCATAAAGGGGAGAAATATCACTATGACGATGGTAAAGATCGGAAATGCCAAGGAGAGTTTTCTTACAAAGGAATATGTAATTCCTCTTGAGGATAAGGATGGTAACACAGTGGAATTAAGGGCAATAGGAATTGATGAAATTTCAACTAATATTGATAAACTTGAAATATCTAGTATAGCATCAGTGTTTGAAGGCATCTTAGCTGAAGATGTAAGGAGGCCTGCTGGGCATGTTGACATTTTGATTGGCGTTGATTATTGTGAGCTCTTACCTGAGGTGGTGCAAACAAGGGGTAAACTACAGTTGTTAAGGAACACATTTGGATACTGTATACGTGGCTCACACCCCCTCATTCCCCAGACTTGTGGTACTGTGAGTCATATTACCACCAGGACCCATCCTATCGCGGGTCAATTCCAAGCGGATCAGATATTAGTTGATGTAAAGGATGAGTTGAAGAACAAGTTGGATGAATTCTTTACCATGGGAAACATGGGAACAGAATGCAAGCCAAAATGTCCCCAGTGCTTATGTAGTAACTGTCCAGAATCAGAACATGGTATGAAGGATGAAAGAGAATTAGCCTTGATTGAAAATGGATTAAGATTTAATGTGGAGAAAAGGGAGTGGGTGTCTAGTTATCCATGGCTGAAGGATCCCAGAGAGTTGAAAAACAAAATAAGTGTGGCTATTGCCCGGATGAAGTCTTGCGAGGTTAGGCTGAGGAGACTGGGTCCTGATTATACACAAAAGTATCAGTGAAATTGATATGAAAGATAGGGACATTGCTAGGAAACTCAGTAAGGAGGAGATACAATCTTATAAAGGTCCAGTTCACTACCTTCATCACCATGAAATACTTAAACCAGAATATACGTCCACAACCCTCCGCATGGTTTTTAACAATGCGTTAACAATAGTATTTATTTTTTTCATCGTTAGCAATCTTTGTGGAGTATTACTTAGATTGAGACAGGATCAGGTAGCAGCCGCAGGAGACATTGGGAAAATGTATCATTCTGTGAAACTGGGCAACATCAACCAGCTCATTCATAGATTTGTATGGCGGGATATGAAACCGGAAAAGAAACCTGATCATTATATTATACTAACATCCGTTACTTTCGGAGACAACTGCAGTGGAGCTATTGCCACGCTAGCAATGAGGAAAACGGCAGAAATGTATAAAGAAGAGTTTCCCAAGGTGAATCAAATCATAAACAGGGACTCTTATGTGGATGACATACTCTTCTCAACTGAAAGTGGAGCAGGGATTATTGGAGATATGAGAAACGTGGAGACGGTTATAAAGCATTGGGGGTTCCACATAAAACATTGGATTGTGAGTGGAAATATCAATCATGATAGTGTGAATATTCTGGATTCAGATCGAGAGACGGTATTAGGTTTGCAATGGGAGCCTAAGAAAGACATGTTCCTATATAAGATTAGAATAAACTTTTCTCGTAAAATGAGGAAGATACGAAGTGAGCCAGACATGAGCCGTGAGGACTGTGAAAATAACTTTTCTTCAACCTTGACGCGTAGGATGATATTAAGCCAAACCTCTTCAATTTACGACCCGTTAGGCTTGGTATTACCTGTAACTCTAAAGGCTAAGATAATAATGAGAGAACTAGTCAGTCAGGTTGAGACACGGCGCGGAACAGTGATTAAGGGTTCGATAGGTTGGGATGAACCACTTTCCCAGGAAACTACTGAACAGTGGCAACGCGATTACTTCCCAGGACTATTAATGCGTACGAAGTGGCACGCTTCAAGGAGGAATGTCAAAGGCGGGGATATAGTATTGATTCAAGATAGCAACGCTGTCAGGGGCGTGTGGAAATTGTCTCAAGTCATAGAAGCAAACCCGGGCCGTGATGGCGTTGCGAGGAATGTTAAGTTAAGGTACAAATTATCAAGAGCTGGCGTGGATTATGGGGGGGAAGCTGACAAAATAATGTGTCGCTCTGTTCACAGACTTGTTGTGCTTATTCCTGTGGAAGAGCAATAGTGATGCAGTTTTAGACTTTTCTTTTTGTTTAATATTTTGGATAAACCACAAGCTTATTATTTGGTGTAAGCTACTTTTATATTGTGTTTAAGTAAGTTAAGTTATTATTATATTGTGTTATATTGTATTTGGCAGGGTTTTTGCATTGTGTAAGGTACGTTTATTGTATTGTGCATTAGGGCGCACTTCCACGTATTTTATGTTGTATTTTCTTGGGTTGTGTGGCGGAGTGTATCACTAGGTGATATTATTCATCGTCTTTGTTTGCGAGGAGATTGGCGCATCGCGTTCGTCGTGTCTAGTGACGTGGCTATTATTGGAACACTTGATGGCCGGTGTCGAGGAGAGTGTGGTTCACTCTAACATCTGGGTTTGGTGGAAACTGACATAAGGGGGTGTAGACAGGACTTGTGGGTGTCTCCACGCCCCTTCCGAACTTCATGGATTTCCTTAGTGACGAAGGATTACTGGCTGTTACCGACCGCCGAGGTATTCGTGCAAACGAGAGGAGCTAGTGTTGTGAGTATTTGTTCATTTTCTGTGCCTATTATTCTTATTGTTTGTTGGACTTGTTAATTTAGTTGGTGTACTAAGTTAGGTGCTTTTGGTAATTTGTGAGCTCAAGAGGCACGTGTTGTTTAAGTTAATGGTCTAGTTATTAATTTGTGGATCTTTGACTAGTGATTCATACGTGTTACGTGTTATGTTCGGTGATCTCGACTGCTTGTTAGTCCATACCTTATGCCTTGCAGATCGAAGCGATTTGGATGAATAAATGTGCTACGGGATACTGGTGTTTGCATATACTCTCGGCACGATAATGATAATAATAATAATAATAATGAAAATGTCAGTAATAATAATTATAATAATATTAATGATAACTTAATATATTATTAATAATATTGATAATTATTATTTGTTATAGTCGGAAATGCTCTTATTTTCATTATCATTAATACTATTTTCACCACTCAATTTTTTCATTATTTTTATGACTATCATTATCACTGTTGTTATTATTGTAATAATTAGTATTAGTGTTTTAATTATTATTATTAGTGTTATTACATCATTATTATTATTGTAGTTTTCAATAAAGTAATTATTATTGTTTCAATCACTATAGTATACTACCAATACACATTAATAATATTATTATCATTAATATCAATTATACCATATATATTTATAATAGATAAAATAGCAACAATAATATCAATTATGATGATAATGATGATAATAAGAATTTATAAAATGATGTTGATAATAACAATAATAATGATAATATCAATTATAATGATAAAAAAAATAATGATAATGATATAAATATCAATGATTAATTATAATGATATTGATAATAATGAGGATAATAGAAATACAAAAAAATATAGTAATGATAATAATAATAATTATAATAATAATAATAATGATGATAATAACAGAAAAATATTTAATATAATATCCCTGGCCCATCCGCCTTGTATAAATATCAAGAAAGGTGCAAGTTTTGTACCTTTCTATGTTTGCACCCTAAAAGTACCTTTACAGGTGCAAAATTGCACCTTCCGCCCGGCAAGCGGATTTTGCACCCTAAATGTCAAATTTGCACCTCTCCTGCACCATTTTTTCTTAGTGTGCATGGGTAATACTATTCAGGATATTCCAAACAACTGGAAGTATTCTTAGGTATACTATACTTCGATACTCTCATACTGTTGGTCAATGTATTACGTTTGTTTAACAATATCAGTGATTACAGTTTCAGCTAAAGTCACAGTCAATACTTTTAACATGAGTCAGGTCCTAGGTCGCCCAATATAACAAATCATTGGATAGCGTCATGTCTAAAAAGTTTAAGTCAGCAGAGCGCAGCGATTCTTAACCTAGGGGGCTTGAGTATTTACCAAGGGGGCGCAAGTAGAGGGACAAAAAGAACTGTCAATTATCTAATTAAATGCAATCCTACTACATCCTTCTGGTATATATACAAGGTGTTTAAGAATAACTATTTGCACAATATGTGTTATGAATAATAGAAGCAAGTGTTTAGAGGTTTTTTTCCGTTGAATTCAAGTGTTTTAAATATGTTGTTGAAGAAGTGACAGAAGTTGAAGCATGGTGGCAAATACTAACTATTCAAGGAGCTGTGGTGGTAGAAAGAAAGAACAAATTTAACCCACTGCAGTAAGGTATTGTTAGCCGACTCAAGTTATATTTTTTTCATATTCTTCCTAACATCAATCCTTCCGATACACAACGTATATCATATATTTACTGTTTCGTTCATATTACGTGCAACTATTTATTCAGAAAACGAAAGATATGGTCGTTTCCGAAGTACAATACCAAATATATCCAAATATTACCTTTTAAGCAAACGCGGTGAGACTTACCTGGAACAGTCAAAGCGACGTGAACCGAATTGCAAATAGTGTCACACTGGCGCCTCTCACGGTTTTATGTCATGTATATATATATATAGATACATGTGATACCCAAATTCTCCTACTGGTGGCTGTTTAATTGATGTCTTAAATTTTTCATACGGAACCTTTGTTTGAAAAAAACTTCTGTTATAGATAAAGGTCACAAATGCTGTTCCTACTGCTACAATTATCACCTGTTATTGTTAATACATATTGTTATTACCAACTTTACTTCAACAACAACTATAGCTGATTACACCAACAAAAACAAAAAAATGAATGCAATCGTTAAAGTTATTATGAATTATTTTAGTTGTTATGAAAATTTGAGACAAGCTTTCAGGACAGTCGCCTTCGTGGTGCAGTGGTTAGCACGCCAAGCTACGAATCTGTGGGCTCTGTTTCGAATCCGAGCCAGGTCAAGTCGGCGGCCAGCCCAAACAGCTGTTTACCCTTCTTTTCGGAGATGATCGATAAATGGGTACCTGGGGAAACCTGGGGAAGGTAACTATGTTAAACACTAGCCCTGTGTCCCGGGGTAGCGGGTAAGTCGCCCACCACAGCAGGCTCAAGGACTATTGCAGCGGAGATGAACACCGAGGCCACGCGCAGCATAAAGTGCTCCCAATTTTTACCTTTACCTTTCAAGACAGAGCAATAGAAATATTCAACATAATCTGGTGTTTCATAAATATCGTAAATCATATAAAAGATTATGATGTTAGAAAAAATTAACTTTACTATAACTTTGTGCGTTATTGTGTTGTTCGTGATGGCAGTTGAATAAGGAAATGATTATATGTTACACGAAAAAAGGAAAAATATAGATCTTAAAGTGACATGGTACATTTCCAATTAACACAAAATTATTTCATACTGTGTAAAGTGATCATACTCTAACGTTATTCTTCCTTAAAAGTTTAATTAGAAACCTGACTTATCATAATCTTCATAGTTATCTTAAGTTCAATCTTGATGTGCCGAGTAGTTTTCTTTACTTTTTTGAGAATTTTATCATGATATTCTGTATAATGAGTTGCTAACGTCACATATATAATGAATACATTGACGTCAAATATAAGTTTTTTTCTTCGATTTATTAACAGTTTTATTGAAAACATGATATTTCATAATCTACTTAGTTATCTCAAGTTTTAATATGATATGTCGTATATTTTATTTTTATTTAATGATAATTATAGCATGGTATGCTGTATATTGATATGGTAACGTCACATAAATAATGGATCCATTAACTTATAATATACAGGGTTTTTTCACCTTATTTGAAGTATTATTGGAAATATGACACATAATCTTTCTAGAGAATTCTAAAGTAAGCATCCAGACCAACTTTTTCTTTGCATAGGTATGTTGAATGTTCAAAACACCTAAACCGCAAAATAATTAATTTCCTCTCCTTACTTACATAAAAATTCGACTTTTCTAAAAAGCACGGAATATAAATCTGCCCTATACCGGCCGCCGCGCGATAGTTGCTGATGACGTCACACGAGGTGATCAGTAAACAGCTGATCATCGAATGTATACAACAAACTTCTGCATTTGTGACAGCTGTGTCGACAAGACGTAAATTATGAGCGATTACAATTCGGGGTAGGAGAGATAGAGATAGAGAGAAATAAAGATACAGAGCGAGAAAGAGATATAAAGAGAGTTAAAGATAGAGAGCAAGAAAGAGAGATAGAGAGAATAAAACAGAGAAAGAAAGATACAGAGAGAAGGAAAGAGAAAAAAAAAACCTCTAGAATCTGCCAATATTCTACCTTCTAGAATGTATTCGTTATTCATGTTGGACTTGTCCCCCTTTCCGACTTTTATTTGTCTTATCCTCTTTATTCACTATTATATGTTAGCTTCCCTCTAATACTTTGAACTTTATCCGATATTATCTCTCTCCTTTCCTACGTATTTCCTCAGTTTATGTATTCCTGTGTTACTATGCTTTCTAATTTTACTTGTATTCTTCAATCCTCTTCCTCCTTCCCTCTCTCACTCTACCTCATAATGATCTTCTTTCAATATGAATTATCAACAATGAATACAAATGGCATCCAAAGTATAATATTACGCGTTAATATCTCAATGGTGTGGTACATCTCTCTCTCTCTCTCTCTCTCTCTCTCTCTCTCTCTCTCTCTCTCTCTCTCTCTCTCTCTCTCTCTCTCTCTCTCTCTCTCTCTCTCTCTCTCTCTCTCTCTCTCTTCTCTCTTCTCTTTCTCTTTTCTCTTTCTCTTTCTCTTTCTCTTCCCCCCCCCCCCCCCCCCCCCCCCCCCCGTCGCATCTCCCTCATCTCGTGCTTCAGTAAGATGCTTGAACGTATTTTCCTAAACCGTCTGATTTTCCGGCTGCAGCCCATGCTCTCCCATGGACTGTATGGTTTTCTGCCTCAGCGAGGGACGCACCATTGCCTACTAAAACTCTACACCCGCCTTTCTCCCACCAGTGTTGTAGCATTCATAGATCTTATGAGTGCCTTTGACATTGCAAATAGAGAGGTCATCCTCGATCAGCTCGTGGACTTTGGGGTGAGAGGACATTTACTGAGGTGGATATGAGGATACCTTGGTAACAGAACTGCCCGCGTCCTTTTTAAAGGACCGTGTAGTACTTTTAAGAGTTTCGAAATGGGCACCCCTCAAGGTGGTGTTCTCAGTCCATTTCTGTTCAATGTCCTTATACACCGCGTCCTCTCTCTCCTTCCTGACATCCCTGGAACTATACAGTTACCTGCTATGCCAATGACATTTGCATCCACTCGCATGCACCCCAAGATCTTCAGATCCTACTCCACGCTTTTTATCATCTACCGCCTGTGGTCTTGTCATCCCCTCGGAAAAGAGTAGACTCTTCTCCTCTCGCAACCCTAGAACACTCCCAGACATCACCGTGAGAGGCAGAGTTGTCCCTTGCTACACGCAGCACCTCTACTTGGGTGCGCCTGTGCGGGACACCCCAGCCACACCTGCACGGCAACGGATCCACCCCATCATCAAGGACCTCCTGGACCGAATACAGCAGCGCTTCATCCCCGTCAGGTGGCTCGCCGACAATGCTGCCGGTGTTTCTATCCCTGTGGGCAAAACCATTTACGTACTGTTCCAGAGATCAGTCTTCGACTACCTCTGCCCTACTCTCTGTCAGCTCTCAAAGTCATCAC
>JACEEZ010015961.1:117500-165000 GCA_016584305.1 Chionoecetes opilio
GTAATAGAGTCTGTGTGATTCCAAGCTCTGCCAGAAACTGCTGCAAAGAGACCGCTCGTGAAATTTGTGCCGCGGTCACTTTGAATTTCCCTAGGTATGCCAAAGTAGTGAATAGTTGAGTGAGTTTTGACACTATTGTTTTGGCTGTAATGTTTTAAGTGGGAAAGCCTCAGGGTATCGGGTGGTTGGACACATAATAGTGAGGATGTATTGGTTCCCTCTCCTAGTTTTGGGCCAATGGGCCAACGAGTCAATGATGATTTTTTGAAAAGGTTCCTCAGGCACTTGGATAGGTTGGAGTGGGTACTGAGGAATATTTTGGTCAGGTTTTCCCATAATCTGGCAAGTGTGACATAAATTTATCATTGAAGTTTATGTCTTTTTTAATCCTGGCCAGTAAAAATCATTGAGTATTTTGTCACAAGTTTTTTTAATTCCTATGTGACCGGCTTGTTCTCCATGAGCGATCTCCATGATTGGCTCTCTCAATTTGATTGGCAAACAATTTGGTGAACTTCAGCCCAAGTGGCATCATCAGAAAATTTTTTGCAGTTTTTAATAGCCTCATAAGAACTTTGTCCTGGTAATAGAAAGAAGGGGAATGATTTATCTGATCTTTAGGAATGGTTTTTGGCATGGTACCGAGACAGAGTTGCATCGTCTCGTTTTAGCCTCAGCAAGTAGTTGTTCAGAGAATACCTTTCCAAGACTTACGTTAGGCGTATGAGGAGTGGTATTGACAAGGCTGAGGGGGTATTTTAGCAGTGCTCGGACTGTGCACGGTAACGGCACAGTTAGGAAAAAGATTTGGCTGCTCCTTTTCCATGTGAAACTGTGGGGTGTATGTAATGGTGAGTTATTTGTGACAAGGGGGGGGAATGACTAACCACCAGCCAGATCGTTAGCTAACAGGAAGTTAGTATGAGGAATGGGTAAAGACTTGTCCTCACTGACAGCAATGGTTACTACTCCCTTAACAGCGGACAATCAAGGTACAAACCCCAGCCAGAGGTACGGGAAAGTCTGGTGAAAATCCTTGAGGTACACCTTCTCCCCTGTATACTTCCGTTCTACTCCTGGAAGTGCAGATTTTAAGAGGATTGATTGGGGAGAAGCAGTATCCCCCATAATCTGGAGAGGGCGCTCCTCAGAGTCAGAGTCGAGGGAGACAGTACCTTGTGACCTGAAGGGTTTGAAAGGATCAGTAACAAAAGGGAGTGGAATTTTTGTGCTCACCGAAGCAACTGGTTTAGAAAATGTGCCCATTTAGCTACTTTACACCTAGGTTTAGGACAGTTCTTTATGAGGTGGCCAGTTTTTTTACAGAAATAGCAGAACACACTTGGCTTGGAAAACCCCTATCTACAGACTTACCCTCCCTTTTTATAACTTGCACCTGAACTTACAATGGACTTGAGCCTTCTTCTCTCCCAAGGATACAGGGCTATGTACTAAGGGAAAAAACAAACTGCATTTTAGCAGCTTTGAGTAGGTTTGTCTCATCCTTGTCTGTAATGTGCAACATGATTTTAGTAGGTATTTTACGTTTAAATTTTCCCCCAGTGCTACGAGATTTTCCAGATCGTCATAAGTGGTGACTGATGCAGACTTGAGCCCGTTTTTAAGGGGTCTGAATTTCTCTGAGCAAATTCTAGGGAAGTTTGACCAGTATTTTTGTTCATGTTGCGGAAATTTTGTCGGTATTTTTTCTGTGGTGACCGCGTAAGCTGTAAGTATAGCCATCTTTAACTACATCATAATCCCGGGATATCCTGCACACTGTCTAGAAAAAGATAAAGCCTTTCCCTTAATTTTGGCTTGACAAGCCAGGTCCAATCCTCTTTTGGGACCTGAAAATGCGTGGCAGAGGATTCGAACTCTCTAAAGAAGGCTTCAGGATCGTAATCAGAGAACTGAGGTAAAAGAGGCAAAAATTTTGTTAATTGTAATTTATTTGGAGTTTGAGTGGCGTGACCTTTATTCTGCAGATCGAGGACTTTTAACTGATGTTCTCTATCATGTTCTTTTTCTGCTCTTTCACGCTCTTGTATTTGTAACTGGTATTCGCGTTCGAGAACTTTTTCTTCTCTTTCACGCTCTTTTTCTTCTCTATCATGTTCTTTTTCTGCTCTTTCATAGTCTAACTTCATTTGTAATGCCTGCATTTTCACTTTCTCCACTTCTAGGAGAAGTACAGTGTCTGAAGAACCTCTAGAAGTGGTGGTTTCTGACTGAGGGTCAGTTATTGGTTCTTCACATTAATATGAGTGTCATTAAGTGTTCCTTTTTAGTATCATGAGTGAACTGGATGCCAAAGTTAGCGGCAATATACTTGAGATGATCTTTAGTAACTCTTGCAGCTTTAAGTTCTTCAGCAGAGGGATTACCGACAAAAAATCTCCGCATCAAACCCCATGATTAATGTTAAAAACAAAATTAAGAACCACAATAGGGTTAGAAGAGAGAGCCAAGGGTGTATTTCAGGAAAATCATCTGAGCTATTAACTGAACTACCCGACATGAGATTTGATAGGGGAATTGACCCCTGGAGATGTATCACTTCGAAGGATATACGAGCCAGTGGAGAAGTACCAGAGAATGCCAGTACCCCCCAATACGCACACAAGATTGGCATAAGTACTCAAATGTTTGAGTTTTGAACTGGTCAAGTTAATAATCGAGTGAGTTAACTAGATTTGGAACATCGCTGGTTTCCCTGAGAAAAGATGAGTCAGTATAGCTTAGCGGGGAGGAAGTGTCCTACTTGGAAAAATATCAAACAGAGCAATAAAAGGGAATTTAAGCAGTGTGACGAACTGAAAATGCCTTAACCAGGCCCTTCGTGTAGTGAGTTTTTTAAAGGCACAGCTATCCACACGCTCAATCATGTAGCACACGTAAAGTAATAACCCACCAAACATAGACACAGTGAACTCTCACAACAAAAGAAAATACCTGGGGTGAAAAACAGAAAAATATGAATATCACTGAAGTGAGATTAAGAAATAACAACCGTAAAGGGTTTTTACATCCCGGTCAGGCCCCCAACTGTTACGAGCGAGACAGTGAGTTTTCTAGAGGGAAAGAGTAGCGAGACTGAAACGCCCCCCAAACCATAACAAAAGGTGATGGAAAGAAGTAGATAACAAAAACAATTTAATAATACAAATAAATCACCTTGTAGCAAGGAGTAAGATGATCTTGCTTTTTTGGAAGCACAAACAGAGATGACTAAAGAAAATGCTTATATAAACTAAAATGACCAATATGTACCCTAAACAAGATAATTAACCCTAGAGAAAAACACAAAAAGAATACTAAGATAAATTTCACCACCCGGTAGTAAAGCAATAATAAAAATGTGAGTTGACTTTAGTAGAGTCACCGGTGCTAATGTTGACTGGGTACTTTCTTAAAGGGACAAGAATGGTGTTACTGCTATGTTCCTCGAGAGAGTAGTAACGCTTCAGCTATATACAGATGACTGACTAACACAAGAAAACGAGGTTTATAAATGCCCCCCGTATTTGGGCCTGGGGCTGCTTCACTCAGCTTGAGTCGAAACAAACCCGGGGAGATCCCGGATAGTTCCGGTGCCTTCCTTCGTGTTGATTGAGGAAGGGTAGTTAGTGGTACTCCAGGCAGTGGTGTGTGTGTGTGGGGTGTGGTGTGGGGTGTGTGTGTGTTTTGTGTGTGTTGTGTCACACAGGATGGGGAATAAGGCAAGCTTATGATAAATTATATATATATACATATATACATATATATATATATATATACATTATACACATACATATATAACATATATACACATATACTTTATATATATCTATATATTATATTATATATATATACATATATACATATATATTATATATATATATATATATAAATTATATATATATATATATATATATATATCTATCATATATATATATATATATAACATATATATATATATATATATACATATATAATATAATATATATAACATATATATATATATATTATACCTATAAAATATATACATTATATATACTATATATAATATACATTTTATATACATTAAAAACATATTACATATAAAATATATAATATATATATACAATATATATATATCATTACATATATACATATTAATATATATTTACATATTATATTTTATATATATATATATATATATATATATATATATATATATATATATAATATTATATATATATATACATATACATATCTACATATATATATATATAATAATCCTATATATTATATATAAATATATATAATACATATATATTTACATATACACATATATATATATATACATATATATATTATACATATTATATTATACATATATATATATATATATATACAAAATATATATTATATATATATATACATATATAAATACATATATATATATTTATATATATACATATATATATATATAATTAATACATATTTTATATAAAATATATATATAATATTTTTTCTATATTATATATATTATATATACATATATATTTTATATATATACATATATATATATATACATATATACATATTATATATAAAACATATATATACATTACATATATATATACATAAAACACATATATACAATATACTTAATATAATCATATATATTTTCCATATATACATATATACATATATATATATATATACATATATACATATATATATATACATATTATATATATATACATATTATATATATACATATATATATATATATATACATATATATATATATATAATATATATATATATATATATATATATATATATATAAAATAGTTGTATTCTTAGGTTCATGAAGATACATGAAGAATACATGAATGATACATGAAGATTTTTCAGGGCGGCAAAGACACTCGTCATTTCTTCGGGTTCTTTATGTGCGTGCAACGTTTCGCCAAGGCACTTGGCATCATCAGGCTAAAATGGTTTATATAAGTTAAAATACTAAAAACTGCTAAAAGCAAACATCTAAAAATTTAAACCAATAAAATAATCCTATATTATCTAAAAACTAAAAAGATAATTTATACTTAAGAAACCTTGATGTGTATGCTGTCTAGGTTGGCAGAAGACGGAATGAACAATGATGTTACAGGTAGCATTTCGGTTCCTAGAGAGCGAGAACAAGAGTCGGACGATCGAAACAGTGTGATAATCATTTGAGTATATGTAATTGGTATGAGGTGACTTGATTATTAAGATCAGGAGACAAGTGCTTGATGTGTATGGATTATAATAATTTAGCATCGCTAGAGAAGTTTGCCCTTGATAGGATTCTAAAATCATTAATAGAGAATGGGTGATCAAGATCATGGGAGTGGGAGCGTATTGCAGATTGAGAAGGGGAAGAAATAAGTCGGCCAGTACGAGCAGAAACACCTTTATGTTCTGCGAACCTAAGGGTTAAGTTTTTCGACGTCTCGCCGATGTATCGAGCCTTACAGCTCGAACATTCAAATTCATAAATTATATAAGATATGAGATAAGAGTTTTAGGTATAGGATCTTTATGTTTAAAATGTGTTCTTAAAGTAAATGGATTAGTGCAAACAAATTTAAATTTTGAGTTGGGAAAGTGTAACTTGAGTAGATCATTGAGTTTTTTACGAATCATATAACTGAGATGGCCATAAAATGGAAGTTTAATATAATGTGTGTCTAATATAGGTTCGGGTTGATTCGACTTAGGGTTGAACTTTTCATCTAAGAAACTAGAAATTGTTTTTTCTATCAATTTAAGGGGATAACCATTATTTTGGAAAACATTAGTAAGGAATTTCATTTCATTATCGAAGGCAAACCAGTTGGAGGAGGAACTATAACATATGTGTAGTAAGGTCTTAAGGGGGGCGTATCCAATTTTTTTTTATACTACGGTAAAAAATATTTAGTTTTTCTGTTTCAGCGCTCTAGAGATCACTGAGGCTTTAAAGCACACTATGGTAAACTAAATTTTCTCGAAAATTCAGCGAATTTGGATAAAAATAGACTATGTTGGACCCCCCCCCCCCCCCCGCCGCTCGTCGACCCCTTCTCGACGCGTTAGCGCGCCATCTTCACTCGAAGTATTTTTCAACCAGAAAAGCCAGGGACCAGGTGCCAAAATGTTCTCACATAGATGTACATGATGTAAAATAAACATGAACACAAAGAGAAAAAAAATGATTACCTACCAATGCATTTTTGGGGAAAAGGCCGAATACTCATAACAAAGTTTTTTTTATAAAAAAAAATACACTCCAAAAAAACTAATGAACCTATTTCAAAATGTTTTGCTGCACCTAAAACAACAATCAATCAATCATTGGGGGCATACGCCGGGGGGCGCGTCGCCTCGCCCACCCTACGACGCCACTCCCGGGGGTCACCACGCGCGAGTTCCCATGCAGGCTCCTTGCCCATACCAAGCAGCTCTCGACAAGAAACATCAACTGCCCCAGCCACGAGCTTTGTGGGCGCCCCCTTGGCCTCCTCCACGCCGGATTGTCTCTTACAGATACAACCCGATGAGAAGGATCGGTTTCAGGGTAGCGTGCCACATGCCCATATAGCCGAAGTTGGCGCTGACGGACTATGCAGGTAATAGGCCTCGATTCAGTCTCACGGTGCAATCGCTGTTTTGACATGTAATCATCCCAGCGATACCCCATGATTCTGCGAAGACACTTATTACCAAAGGCATTGATTCGTCTCTTCAAGTCACTATTTAGTGTCCATGTCTCACAACCATAGAGTAAGACAGGGATCACAAGCGACTTGAAGATCCGGATCTTTGTCCTCCTGCACAGGTACCGACAACGCCAATACTCCCGCTGAGCGAGTCCATAACACCGTGGGCTATGCCAACCCCCCGTAAGACTTCTTGACGTGACCCGCCGTCATTATGGACTGCGCTACCAAGGTATGTAAAACTTTCCAAGATCTCAATGTCCTCGCCACACGCATGAACAGACTGTACTGCTTCATCTAGTAGATCTCCAAACACCTGGACCTTGGTCTTGAGCCAGGAGACCTCAAGTCCCAAAGGCTTTGCCTCCTCGTGCAGCGCCTCGAGAGCCATCACCAGGACCTCCAGCGACTCAGCAAAGATTACTGCATCATCGGCAAAAACAAGATCAGTGATCTTGGTGTTGCCGACGGATGCTCCACAATCACTTTGATCTACAACCTTGTTCAATACCCAGTCCATACAAGCGTTGAAAAGTGATGGGGCAAGGACGCACCCTTGCCTCACTCCTGTATTCACAGAAAAGAAGCCGGATACACCTGCCCCACACTTCACAGCACTCTCAGTCCCAGAATACAGACCAGTTATCAAACCAATAGTCCTTGCAGGAATCCCTCGAAGTCGCAGAAGATCCCAGAGTGACTCACGATGCACTGTGTCAAACGCCTTCTTGAGATCAACATAGGCTGCAAGCATCCCCTGTCGAAACTCACGTCGGCGTTCCACCAGGACACGAAGCGCTAGGATACGGTCCGTTGTTGACTTACCAGGCGTGAACCCAGACTGCTGAGGTCTCTGATGCTTCACCAGATGGCTGCGAATCCGTGTCAGCAATAGATGGGCAAGCACCTTGCCTGGTACGCTGAGCAGTGTAATACCGCGGTAATTGTTCCAGTCCTGACGGTCCCTTTCCCTTTCCAGATAGGACGACCAGCCCCCTTTTCCAGTCAGGAGGAATGGTACCTGATTGCCACACGGCAGTCAGGACAGCATGCAACCCGTGGATCATGGCCTCACCCCCAGCTTTAAGGAGCTCCGAAATGATTTTACAAACACTAGCTGCCTTTCCACCCCTAAAATTTTTGCTAACCCCCTCTCGACTTCGCCCAAGAGGGGGGCGCTTTCGTAAAATGGGAGGATCGGCACCCCATTTCCTTTGTCCCCCCAAAGTGGTGGGGAAGTTGCCCCATTTTGGGAGGCTCCACGGAAAACAACTGCCCCAAATTACTCAGCCCCAAGGGGAGCCATCGGGCCCATCCATTTCCGACAGGGAGGCCCGCCCATTTTGCTTTTTCGAAATAGCATCGCCCGAAAAGGGGAGATTTGGGGAAACGGAGTTTTTCCTTCCCGGGCCGGTAGGGGGGGTCGGAGGTATTTAGCTTTTAAAAATGCCCCCTTCGACATCCCACCCGAGCCCCCTGACATACCTCCCCCTTGTCTCTCCCCAGGAGGTTTCTAGTCCGGCCGTGACAGACCCCGGTGCTGGTCCCGGGTTTCCCACCCACCCTGGCAGCGCGACTCCCCCTCGATTTTTTCCAGCGTCCCGGGTGGGGACAAAACCACGCCTTGACCCGGGCGCCCCCAATACACTCCTTGGGGGGCCGTAGAGTTTCACTTTTTAAAGGTACCCCACATTTTTTACAGGGTCACCGAGAGCACCGAGCCCCATCCAAACCCATTCAACTGCCACCGCATAACCCTGAGCACATGTCAAGTCCTTCAGTTTCTCAAGATGAAACACAGTATGGTTACCTCTTGAGATTCTTCTGGAATTGACATGAAGCTAAAGTGTAGCAACAACAAGTCTGTGATCTGTTCCAAAGAACTCAGCACTCCGGTAAACCCTGCAGTTCTGGTGGATCCTCCAACGAGTACTAACGAGGATGTGGTCGATCTCCTTAGCTACCCCTCCGGCATTACTATACCATGTCCAGCGGTGCAGCTCTGGTCTCTGATACCAAGAACCTGCAATTCTCAACCTTCTGGACCTTGCAAAGTTCAGAAGCAGAGAACTGTTGGTGTTTCTGATACCGGAGCCATGGGGACCAACACATAACTCGTAGCCATCTCTCACAGTGCCAGTAGTAGCATTGAAGTCGCCCAAACAGAACAACAATGAAAGGACTAAAATCTCACGAGGCTAAATAGTTCTAAGTAAAAAAAAAAATATTACTAGAGCATAAAGAAATAAAACAAATTTTTTACCAAAAATATTTTTTATATATATGTATATATATTATGAAGCTATCTAAAAAAACTATCGTGAAGATTTAGTTCAGGGATCAAATTTACTAGACAAACAAAAAAATATATAATACAACTGAGAATAGTAAAGTATTGTCGTTTCAAAAATGTTCCAAAAATTGACGGATTTTTGTAAAAAATTTATTATGCAAAAACTTCTGCTGCTATCACCTTCAAACTTGTTCACAGATATCATGCTATTATCTAGCTTATTTTGTAAAAATTTCAGCTCACTACGAAAATTTTGACCCAAAGGTGGTAACGCCCCCCATAATAGTATTGGTTTTAAAAAGGTTAGGGACGAATGATAAAGACTGAGTTCCAAGGCCTGTGAAGGTAGGTTTACGGTAGACTGAAGTAGTAAAATAATTATCCTTACGGGTAACTAAGATATCTAGAAATGGTAGTGATAATTGGTTTTCAACTTCATATGTGAGCTTAATAGTTGGGTGTTTAGAATTAAGGTCATTAAAAAATAAGGGAATATGCTCAGCATTCTTAAAAAGTAAAAAGGTGTCATCAACTTAACGTTTATAATAAAAGGGTTTAAAAGAGGTAGGACAGTCAGACAGTCAAATTTCTTCATGATGACATAGAAAAGCATTGGCAAAGGAAGGACCAAAGCAAGACCCCATGGAAACCCCATCAGTTTGGACATAAAGTTTTTTATTAAATATGAATGGAGAGTCTTTTATAGCTAGAGTTAATAAATCAGAGAATTATTTTTTTGTGTATTTAAGCAAGGTGGTAACATTATGAAATAAATTATTAGTAATGATCTCGATAGTCTCATCTAATGGAATAGTTTTGACATCCAATCACTATTTACAAATATTCCATTAGATGAGACTATTGAGATCATTACCAATAATTTATTTCATAATGTTACCACTTTTCTTAACTACACAAAAAAACAATTCTCTAATATATTAACTCTAGCTATAAAAGACTCTCCATTCATATTTAATAAAAAACTTTATGTCCAAACTGATGGGGTTTCCATGGGGTCTTGCTTGGGTCCTTCCTTTGCCAATGCTTTTCTATGTCTCATAAGAAATTTTCTGACTGCCACTTTAAACCCTTTATATGACTCTACTAAGATTCACATATTTTTTCCCTTTTAAAAAAACCAAAAAAAATTATTTTTTTTAAAAAATTTAAAAAAAAATTTTGGTTTTCTTAAATTTAAATTAATTTTAAAAATTTTAAAAAAAGCTGTTCCCTTAAAAAAATTTTTTCTTTTTTTAAAAAAAGCTTTTTAGGGTTCCCCCCAAAAGGGAAAATTCAAATTTTACCTTAAAAAAAAAAAAAAAAAAAAAAAAAAAAAAAAAAAAAAAAAAAAAAAAAAAAAAAAAAAAAAAAAAAAAAAAAAAAAAAAAAAAAAAAAAAAAAAAAAAAAAAAAAAAAAAAAAAAAAAAAAAAAAAAAAAAAAAAAAAAAAAAAAAAAAAAAAAAAAAAAAAAAAAAAAAAAAAAAAAAAAAAAAAAAAAAAACCCCAAAAAAAATTTTATAAATCCAATTTTTGGAAAAGTAAAGTAGCCCTTTAAAAAATTTTTCCAAAAATTGCCGGGAAATTTTTAAAAAATTTTAAGGGGGCCCTTCCCCTGCTCTTTCACCCCTTGTCCCCCGTTCGGGGCATTTCAAAACCTTTTTTTAAAAAATTTTTCCCCCACTCAAAAATTTTGCCCCAAGGGGGAAAAATTAAAATTTTGGTTTTAAAAGGTTTGGAAACCTTAAAAATTTCCGGCCTTTTTTGGTAATTATAAAATAAAACCCTTTGGGAATAAAACTAAAATGGTAATTTAAATTTTTTCAATTTCTTTTATTTAATGTTTTTTTTAAGGGTCTTTAAAAATTTCCGGGCTTTTAAAAATTTGCATTTTTTTTTTAATTTTTGTTTTATAAGCAATAAAATTTTTTCTAGCAAAAAACCAAGGAAAAAAAACCCCCAGAAAAAGGGGAAATACTTTTTATTAAAATTGGTTTTAACCATTAAAAAAAAATTTTTTTTGGAAATCGGGGGCCTTTTGCAAAATTAAAGGAGAAATTGATGTCCATTTGGAAAAGGAAAAACCTTTTAAAAATTTCCCTTGATGAAATTAAGACCAAAACCAAAAAGTTATTTTCTTTCCAAACTTTTTCCTTTAATAAAAAAAAAACCCTTCTAATTTTTAAATCTGTTAAAAACCCTCCAAAAATTTTTATAAAAAAACCAAATTTTTTGGGGTTTTTTCCTTTTTTTGAAAATTTTTTCAACCCCCAAAAGTTTCGTCAACCCACCTTTTTAAACCCTTTTTTATTTTTAAACTTCCTTTAGGGCCATTTTTTATTTTAAAAATTCCTAAAACCCCCTTTTTTAAAATTACCAATTTAAACCCCAATAAATTTAATTTTGGGTTTAAAAACCCCCCATTTACTTTTCAGAAACTTTTAAAACCCAAAAAGGATTATTTTTTTATCCTCAGTCTTATAAAATTTTAATTTGAATTTTGAGCTTAATCCAACCCTTTTTAAAACCAAAAACTTTAACCCCCTTTAGGGTTCGCAGCTAAAGGGGGGGGGGCCCTTTACTGGAGCTTTTTTCCCCCCCAATTTTTCCAAAAAAAAAAAAATTCCCCAAAAATGTTTTCTTGTTTCCCAAAATTTTCTCTAAAAGTTTTAAGAACCTATAAAAAACTTTTCCTGCTTGCAATTTATTTAATTGGGGGCCCCTTTGTCCCTGTTTTTTTCAACACCTTCAAAAAAATTCTTACCTCCGTTAAAAACCTGTTTCTTTTTCCCCTTTCCTTTTTCCCCTCTCTGGAACCGAAATGAAAAGGGAAACTTGTTCATTCCGTTTTTTGAAAAACCATACAAATTCACTAAAGGTTTCCCCTTAATTATAACTTTTTTTCTTTTTATTTTTTTTAAAATAATTTAAAATTTTATTTTTAAATTTTTGTTTTTTTTGCTTTTTTGGGCAGTTTTTTAAAGTATTTTCCAAAAAAATAAACCTTTTAAAAATAAAAAAAGAAAAAAAACCTTTCCGAAAGGGGCCCCCCGGGGGAAACTTAAAAAACCCAAAAAAATGCGAGGGTCTTTTTTCCGGCCCTGAAAAAACCTTCAAAATATTTATATTTTTAATTTTTTTATAATAATAATTTTATAATTTTAAATATATTACCCCTTAAATTAATAAAAAAATTTTATTTTGTGGTGAAAATGTTTTATGAATAAGAATATATAGAAAAATTAATTAATTATTTTAGGGTTTATTTATGATTGTAAAAATAAGGGTTATTTTAAATTTTAATTAAAATTTAAATTTGTTTTGGATAATATTTATTTAAGAAATTTTAAAATAAAGTTAAAATTAAAAATTTATTATATAAAATTAATTTATAATTTAATTTGGGGTTAAATAAAATAAAATAAAAATTATTATTAAAAAATGTTTTTTTAACTATTATTTTTTTTTTTAAATTATAAATATTTGTAATTTTATTAATATTTTAGAATATAAAAATTTTATGAAAATTTTATTATGTAAATAGATTTTAATTAAAATATATATTTATAAATTTAATATATAAATTGATTATAATGTTTTGTATTTTTTTTTAAAGTGTTATTAAAAATTTGTTATTGTTTTATTGGAAAAATAATTTTGTAAAATTATTTTTGTTTTTTGAAAATATGGATTTATTTATATTGTTTAAATTTTTAATGTTTTTTTTAGATTTTTAGTTTTTTAATAAAAATTTTGTGTATAAATGTTAAAGGAGAAAAAAGAAAAAGAAATAGGTTTTTGTGAAAAATTTTATATATATATATATTATTATATATATATAATATAATATATATATTTATATTTTATATATATATAATATATTATATATTAATTATATATATATTATTTTGGGTATATATTTTTAAAATTATTATATTTTATAAATATTAGTTATATATTATATTATATATATTATATGTATATATATTATATTATATTTTTTAAATATTTTTTTTTTTTTAAATTATATTTTATATTTTAAAATTTAATTTATTTTTTAATGTATAATAAAAATTAATAATGAACAAAAGGAAATTTTAAAGGTATAAGTTAAAAAATAATGGTTGATATAAATTAGGGTGGGATTTTTTTAAGAATTTAAAAAATTTAAAGGTAATTTTTTATAAAAATTTTAAAATATGTAGGTAACTTTTTTTTGGGTTATTAAGGGGAAAAGTTAATTAGATTAGGGGTGGTGTATTAAAAAATTAGGTTTAAGGAAAAAGGGGGTAATGTGTTAAAAGCCTGTTTTTTTTTGATAAAAATTTTTTTTTGGAAAGGGGTTAATTGGGTTGTTCTTTTTCTTTTTTTGGTTTGGGGTTGAATTTGGGAAATAAAATTTTTATAAATTTGAAAGATATATTATATATATTATATATATATATATATATATATATTTTATTTTATATATATATATATATATATATATATTTTAATAAATTATTTTTTTATATATATTTTTTATAATATATTTAAAAATTTATTATATAATATATAATATATATATATAAAATATATATATAATATTATATTTTTATAATTATTTTTTTTAATTATACTTATATTTATATCTTTTTATTTATAATTATATAAAATAATTAATCCCCATAAATAAAAATTATAAAATTAAAATTTTAAAATAATTATTAAAATTTTTTCTTAAAATTCAATATAATATTTCCCCCTTATAAAAAATTCAAAAATTTATATATATCCTTTTTATTAATAAATCTAATTTTAATTACTTTATTAAAAACATTAATAACAAAAAACTATACATTTTTTTTTAATAATTAATTTTATCTTTTAATTAATTTTTCTTATTTTTTTTTTTAGATTGGAAAAATTATATACATTTTATTAAGATATATTATATATATTAATATATTATTTTAAAATATCATATAATTTTAAAATATATTATATAAATTATATATTTTAAAATATATATAAAATATATATATATATAATATATTAAAATTTTAAATTTTATAACCTATATTAAAATATAATAATATATATATATACAATAAATTATTTTTATATATTAAAAAATTATTATATATAAAATTATTAGATATATATAAAAATATTTTATTTTATATCATATATTATAATATATTTTTAATTTTATATATATACCCCAAAATTTATCTATATATATATAATACATAATATAACCTATATTTAAAACTATATATATAAATATATAAAAATATATCTAATATATAATATATACTATATATATCTATACAATTTTTAATATTCAAAATTTTTAAAATAAAATAATATATACTTTTATATATATTATATAAAATATTTATATATATTTTCCTAATATATACATATATATATATTATATATAAAACTTTAATAAAATTATCTATAAATATATATATATACTTTAATATATATAAATATATTATTATATAATATTATATTATATACCTATAATATTTAAACAATAATTTTATATAATATTCTATAAAATAAAAGGGTATAATTTATAAAAATATATATATATATTATAACCTATATATTAATATATTTATATACAAATATAATCAAACAATATAATTTTAATTATATTTTTATAACATTTTCCTATAATTTTATATAACCCATTATATATTTTTATAATATATATATATACATATATATATATTTTAACATATATATATACCCTATTTTACATATATAATATTTTATACTATTCCCCTTACATAAAATATATATATATATAAAACCCCTATAAAATTTAATTTTATATATTTTACATATATATATATAATTTTAATATATATATTATATATATATAAATATAAAATATATATAATCTTCAAATAAGGGTAAAATTTTATATATATATATTATTTTATATATATAATATTATTATGTATAATATAAAAATATATAATATTATATTATTTATCCCATATTAATAAAATTTTATTATTAATCCCTATTTTATATACATTTAATATATATATATTATCTTATTTTTTTATAATCAATATTATATATCCATATATATTTACATTATATATATTCATATATTATCTATATCATTATCTTTTATAATCCTATTCTCATATATATTATAATATATATATATAACATAATATTAATTTTAACATTTTATATAAAATAAAACATATAAAATTTTATTTTAAAAACCCATAAAAATTTAAAATTTTAAAAATTTTATAATATAAATATATTATATTTATATTAAAATTAATTTTTATATATAAATCTATATATATATAATATATATATTTTATATATTTAATATATAATATTTTTATATATATATACCAAAATATTTTATATATTTTTATTATATATTATATTTTTATATATTTTATAATATATAATATAATATTTTAATATATCATATATATATATATCCCATATTTTTCCATATTTTATATAAAAATAATATACATTATATATATACATAAAATTTTATACAAAATATATATATATAAATTATATATATATACTATATAATACATATATATATTAAAAATCCCTTATAATTTTATAATATATATTATATTAACATATAATTAAAAATTTTTATATATATTATACATAAATATATTTATAAATATATTTTATATTTTCTTTTAAATATAAATAAATATATAATTTTATATTTTATAATATATTCATATATATAATACATAAAATCATTTTTTATATATTTTATAAAATATATAAAATTTTATATATAAAAATAATATTTTACATATAAAATATTATACTAATAAAAATATATATATATAAATATAATAAATATATATTTTATAATAAAATATAAAATTACATATTAAAATACATATACTTTATAACTTTGATATATTTTTTGATAAATTTTATATATAACATTTTATAATATATAAATATAAATATATATATATACATATATATATTTATATAATATAAAATTATATATATAAAATTTATTATATAAAAATATATATATATATAAAATTTATATATTTAATATAAAATTTTACATATATATAAATAAAATAAAATAATAAAATATAAAATATATATAAAACATATATAAATATACATATATATATATATATTTAAATTTTTATATATATATATCATATATATAATACATATATATATTTTTATATATATTTTATAATATATAAAATTTTTAAAATTTAAAATATAAAATATATACCATTAATATATTTAATATCTATTTTAAAATTATATATAACATATATACCCTATATATCTTTTTCTAATCTATATATATATAAAATTTATATATATATATATTATATAAAAATATTTTTAATATTTTATATTTTATATATATTTTTATTACTAAAATATTATATATATAAATAAAAATATATATTATATATATAATATATAAATATTACATATATATATATATATATATATATAATATAATATATATAAAAATAACATAATATATATATTTATATATATATACCCCTTAAAATTTTAATTAATTTTTAAAAATATATATATATATATATATAATACATTATATATATTTTTTAAAATTTAAAAAATTTTATATTTTACTTATATATAAAATATATATCTATATAATATTATATTTTATATATTTACTTATATATAATATATATCATTAGATATATAAAATATAATCTATATATATTTTATTTTACCCTCCCCATATTTAAAAATTATCCTATATTTTCCCTATATATATTTTTATATAAAATATACCTTTCTTCATTTTTTTTAATTTTATATATCTATTTATTTTTAAAACCCTTTTTAATCTCTTTATTTTTATATTTTATTTCCTTACCCCTTTTATTATATATTCTTTTTCCCTTTTTATTTTTTATATATCTATTATTCTTTTACCCCTTTTCCATTAAATTCCCTTATATCAAATTTCCCAATAAAAATATTTTACTCCATTTTTACATTTTTAATCTTTCCTATTTTAAAATCTTCCCCCCCCTTAATTTCTTTATATAATTTTATAAATACCCCCCCCATATATATATTTTACATATATATAAAATACATTTTTAAATATACAAAATATAATAAGTATATACTAGCCGCAAAGCCGCCCTCCGGGCGGCCCTTTTTGGGCTAGCTCCTGCGGGGGGCTATTGGGGGGCCCCTTCGGCCCACCAAACATGGACTCTCCAGATACCCCCTTCTAATTTTCCCTAAATCAGGGATGTAGAAATGTATGTTTTTTCCCCCCCCATTCCCCTCACCCATTACCCATCCCCCCCACCCATTCACTCACCCATTACCCTCACCCCCCCCCCCCTTTCCCACTCACCCATTCCCCACCCAACCCCCCACCCATTCACTCACCCATTACCCATCCCCCCCAAACCCATTCAATCACCCTTACCCTTCACCACACCCCCTTCCCCTCACCCATTACCCATCCCCCCCCCCCCATTCCTCACCCATTCCCCCTCACCCCCCACCCATTCACTCACCCATTCCCCCTCCCCCAAAACCAAAACCCATTCATCACCCATTCCCCATCACCCCCCACTTTTTCCCCTCCCCATCACCCATCACCCCCAGCCCATCCCCCCCCCACCCATTCCCTCCCCCATCCCCCCACCCCCCATTACCCACCACCCCACCCATTCCTCCCCCAAATTAAACCCATCACCCTACACCCAAGGTTTTTTTTCCTAAATTCCTTGAAAACCCACTTTTTTTTTCCCAAAATTTTCTCGCTAATAGGCTGCAAAAAATAAAAAAAAAAAAAAATTGATGGGATAAATCTCATAAGTGGGCTTATGACCCCCCCCGGGTAAACCTTTTTCCCAAAAATGTGCCATATGAGGTGTTTGGGGGGGCCACGGGGGGGCGGAACCTTTTCCACACACACACCACACACAGACAACAACAACAGACACACTTTCGCTTTTATTAAATTTTAGATAGATTTATTTTGTTATATTTATTTATTTTATATATATAATATTTTTATATTTTATATATATATAGTATAATATATATATATAATTTTAATTTTATATTAAAAAGTATATAATATAATATATATTATTTATATATATAAATTTTATTATAAATATATATAAAAAATTAAAATAATATTTTATTATATTATGATATTATATTGTATATTTTATTATCTATTTATATTATGATATTATTTTATTTTCTATTTATTACATATATTTCTTTTATTTATATCCATATTGTATGTATATATTATTTTATATTTACATAAAATTTTATATATGTTTATATATACATATATGATTATTACATATATTTTACTCTATAAAATTTCATATTAAAAATATATATAAATTATATATAGTTTTTATATATAAAATAATATCTTTTATATATATATATATATATATTTTTATTTTATTAAATTTTTAAATAATATGTTGTATATATATATATATTAATACATATATAATTATATAACATATATGTACTGTTTGCATAACTGACAATTTTTTAAAGTTATAAAATATTTTATATGTTATAATATATATAAAATATTATATAAATATATATATATATATAATATATATATAATATAATATTTATATTTATGTATGTCTATATAATATATATATATATTAAAAATTTTATTATTTTATAATACATTATATATTATATACCAAAATGTACATGTATAGTATTTTATATATTGAGGCGCCCCCATTAAGGGCCGCTCGCGCCCCCAAAAAAAAAAAGTTAGAAAAATGCGTTCAAAAATTTTTTTGAAATTTTTGACAAACCCTTTAAATTTCCCTTTTTAATTATTTATGCCCAAAGAAAATTGTCTCAAAATAACCGGGAGGCATCACAATCACATGGCTTCAAAAAAAGTTGAGTCGTGATATTCAAATACCAAATTTTTTTCATAGTTTAAAGGCATACTTTGTTATGGGTTTTGGAAGTTCCCCCCAAGTTTTTAGTGCTTTTTTTTTTTTAAAACTGCACAATAATGGTAATTCGTTTTAAAATTGGAACATAAAACACCCAAAAAAACAATATAACAAAAACATAAAGTTTAAAAAAATTTTTGAAGGGAAAAAGTGCGTTGGCTTAAGGGCCGCTCATCCGTTACCCTCTAGTATAGTAGGGGTAGTATTTAAAAATACTATAGTAGTAGTAACTATTAAAAAAAATTACTCTTATTTACTAAACCACTAAATAAAAAAAAAAAAAAAAAAAAAAAAAAAAAAAAAAAAGTAGTAGCAGTATAATTTTTTTTTTTTTTTTTTTTTTTTAACCACCTCCATCCCTATTGGGAAATGTGTAGTGAAAACACAAATTCTGCCCTTTTCCCAAAAAAAAAAAAAAAAAAAAAATAAAAAGAAAACGGCATGTTTTCCCTAATTTTTAGACCACGCCAGAGACCAAAAGGGTTTTTTTTGCCCGCGTAATGCGGGGCTTGTAAAGAGACGCGAAACCCTCTCCCAAAGAGTTTCGTGGGAACCAAGGGCCCTTTGGGAAAATACAAAAATTTGTTTTTCTGGCTCGCTATTTGGTTGGGCGGGGGCCGTAACTAATGACTTTTATTTTAGCCTTATAAAAAACAATCCGGCGTCGCGGGGCCCCAGGGTGACCATGAAAAAAGAAACTTCGCAAAGTAAAAAAAAAAAAAATAAAGTAATAGATTTTTGGAAAAAAAATTATTTTCCTTTTTTTAAATTTCTATTTGTTTTCTGGGGGGGTTGAACTGTGTGTGTGTGTGGGGTGTGTGTTTGTGTGTTGTGTTTGTGGTGGGGTGTCCTTTGTTATTTTTTTTATTTTTTTTTATTTATTTTTTTTTATTTATTTATCGTTCAATACCAAAAATTTTTTTAGTTTCCCTACAAATTTAAATCTAAAACCAATCACGGTGCTTCAATCCAAAAAGGATTTTTTAATACCAAATTTTCCCTAATTTTGGGATTTAAAATACCAAAAGCCAACCCTGCTCCCTTTCTGAGAGCGGGGCCCCCCTTATCAGAGGGGGGGGGGGGAGGGGTCGGGTACCCCATCCTCCCTTCACTCGAGTGAGCGGGGCCCCTCTAATACGGAAATTTTCCCCAGGAAATTTTCCGAATTTAACGGCCACTCATCCGGTGGGGGAGGCCCCCCTTTTAACGCGAAAAATTTGCTCAGCAGCGTGTTACGTCTGCTCGATTTGGGCGACCTTTAAAATAAAATTTTATTTTTCCTTGTAAAGATGTTCGAACCTTACCCGACCGGACCTCTCCCCCCCAGAAAAGAAATTTTTTACCTCAATAAGTTTATATACACCCGTAATATCGATTTTGGGAAATTTGGGCTGAGCGGGGCCCCTTTTAATGCGGGACCCTCATATATATAAAAACAATATATATTATATATATATAATTTTATAAAATATATATATAATTTTAAAATATATATATATATATAATATATATTAAAATTTTATTATATAATATATATATATATAATAATATTATATCTAATATTAAAATTTTTATGTATATATATGTATATATATTAATGTAAAATATTGTATGGGATATATATAAAATTTTATATTTTATGTTAAAATATATAAATATATAATATTTTATATATTTATAGTTTATATTTTATATATAAAATATAAATATATTAAAATATATATATATTTTATATTAAAATTTTTATATATAGATATAATATATATATATATTTTATATAATAAAATTATTATATATATATATATCCCTATCAGATTACATATATAATTTACTAATTATATATATATATAATATAAATATATATATATATAAAATATTTATATATGTATATATTAAAGTAAATGTATTTTATATAAGGGTTTTGGGATATGGGATATTGTTGTATAAAATATATTTTATATATATATATATATTTAAAAATTATATTATATTTTTTATATATGTATATATATAGTATATATAAATTTTTAAAATTTTATTTATGTAATATATATAAATATGTATATATATATGGGATTGTTATGTATAAAAATTTTATATGTATTGTTAATTTCATATATATTTTTATATTATATATATATGTAATTTTAATGTATTATATTTTATATATATATAATATATTTTATATATATATGTATATATATATATATATTGTATTTATAAAATTAAAAGGATATATTTATGTAATGTATGGGATGGTATGTAGGGATGTAAAGTATTTATTTTATGTTATTATTTTATTTGTTTGTATGTATGGTTTTATATTAATAAAATATAAAATTTTATTTAATTTTATATGTTATGTTTTATTATATTTATATGTATAATATATGTATATGTATATGTAAAATGTTAAAATTATAAAATTTTATATATTATTATATATTTTATATATTATATAGTATATATGTATATATTATTTTATATATGTATATTAAAGTATATATGTTTTAATATATACAATATATATAATATAAACAAATATATATTGTAATGTTTGTATATGTATATGTTTTATATATTATTTTTATAATATATATATATATAAAATTTTATATATATTAAATATATAACATATATATAAAATATACCCAAAATAATATACATATATATACATTATTAATTAAAATTCCCTACCAAAATAAAATTAAAAACCTACCAAAATATCCCCCTTATTTATAAAACAACAATATAAAATATTAAATATTAAATATATTATATATTACATACATATTATACATATATATATATATTATATATATACATACATATATATATCTAAAATATATATATTATAAGCAACATATATATACTAAAAAATATATATTAAAATATTTATATATAATATATATGTAAAGGTATATGTTTTATTATATTTTATATGTATATATTTATATGTAAAAATGTATATAATATATGTTTATGTTATGTATATATATTAATTATATTAATATTTATATTTTAAATAATTTTATATATAATAATATTATATATATATATTTTATATATATATATGTATGGGATATATAATATTATATTTTTATATATTTTATAATATTATATATATTATTATATTATATATTAAAAGTATATTTATATATATATTTTATATTTGTAAAATATGTATGTTATATATTATTATATTTTTTAAAATAATTTTAATATATTATATATAATGTTATATATAAAAATTTTATAATATATATTATGTATGTTGATATGTGGGATATATTATTATATATATATATGTTGTATAAAATTTATTGTATATATATATATATTATGTTTGTAATATATTTTATATATTATATATAAAATTTTATTAAAATTTTATATATGTAATATATTATATAATTTTATATGTATACATATATATATATATGTATAAAAATTTTATTTATTTATGTTGTTTATTTATTTTGTATATATTTTTAAAATTATAATGGATACATATATATATATTTTATATTTTTATTATTTTATTTTATTTATATTTTTAATTTTAAAATATATATGTTTAGGGATCCATATTATATATATATGTTACCAAAATTTTATTAAAATATATGTTTACATATAAAAATAATATATTTTAATTATCATATATATATATTTTACTATTATAATATTATATTATTAAAATATTGGGATACATATATCTTTTTAGTAAATATATATATATATAAAAAATGTATACAAAAATATATATGTAATACATATATATATATAAAATGTATACATATAAAATAATATGTATACATATATATATATATATATATAATATATATTATATATATGTTATACATATATATATATATATGTATACATATATATATACATGTAAAAAAATTAAGTAATCGGAGTCAGAGCAAAAACTATACTGTTACTTAGAAATAAATAGTGATTAGATTATTTTATAGTATATTATTGCAGTTAAATCATAAATAATACAATAATTTATCAGCATGACGCTCAAGATTGCTAATATATTAACTTAGAGTAATGAACTGTCATAACTAAACTGAAGATGCAGTAGATCTCGATAAAATCAATAAGTCTCACTGAAAAAAATCATCCTTTTTGTCTTCATCTGGGCTGCTGCCTTCCGAGGTATCCAAGACAGTCGCCCAGTGGGCGTAAAAAATTCTCTCTCTCTCTCTCTCTCTCTCTCTCTCTCTCTCTCTCTCTCTCTCTCTCTCTCTCTCTCTCTCTCTCTCTCTCTCTCTCTCTCTCTCTCTCTCTCTCTCTCTCTCTCTCTCTCTCTCTCTCTCTCTCTCTCTCTCTCTCTCTCTCTCTCTCTCTCTCTCTCTTTCTCTCTCTCTCTTTAAACTTTTATTCTTATAGGTTTTACAGTCAGGAGCTTCAGCTGGACTACTGAGAACAATCTTTGACTTTTAGGAATGTGTAGATTATTCCTAGCTTAACATACATACATGGGTTGCTATTCTAATTTTATATTTCTCTATTTCACTATTCCACTACTAAAGGAATTTACATGTACTTCGACAATTTGATGTGTTACTATTTTAATTTTACATTTTAATTCTCACTACTAGTAATTTATATATAGACATAGTTGAATTTAAGTATCATAGGGTTTACAGGTAGGTACTTAATACTATGGCTGCTTTATCCATGCGTTCACAGCACTCTTGAAGGTCTGGAGTGACGAGGTAGAGTGAAGCTGTGTCTGCTGTACCATGCGGTTCCACATTCTTGTGTAGCGTGGAAGGAAGGAACGCAAAGAGGTCTCTGTCCTGGCAAAAGGGACGATCAGTTGATGGTCCCTGGTAGCTGCAGTCCATGTGGTGTGGGCGTGTGGCCTTGCCCAGGGTTACCGGAAAGCAGCCAGGTGCGGAACATCCTGCTTGTGTGTCTTGTAAACGACACACAGTCCTACTACGTCGCGACGCTGCTGCAAAGGGTTGCAGAGGAGGGAGAAGCTGGTCCGGCAGAGCCTTCAGACTTATTAACCGTTGGGCTTGGCCTGTACCTTGTCAAGAAGGCTCAGCTACGAAGGGGGGCAGGAAGACCACGTGAGAGGGGCGTACTCCATAAGGGAGCGGACTTAGACTGCGTATAAGATGGTGATCCCTTGGGAGTCAAGAAGGTTTGAGACACGCCGGACACAGCTGAGTTTCCAGGCGGCTTTCCTTGCAATGGTTCGGATGTGGTCGGTGAAGGTAAGGACGCTATTCACTTCCACCCCAAGTATGGAGAGGGACGTCTGTAGGGGCACCGGCCTCCCACCCAGTAAGATGGTAGAGATGGGAGTAACAGGAGGACGTTGTCGTCGGGAGATGAGCATCGCCTGGCTTTTCTCTGGAGCGAGATCCACTTGCCATCGACGACCCCATGAGATGACGGTTTGGAGGACCTGGTTTATGTGAGCGACAGTCGTGCGGTGATCACCACTGTCGCAGGGGAATGTCAGGGTGCAGTCATCGGCATATGCATATGCCTCTGGGATGAGCTGGAGCAAGTCATTAATGAATACATTAAAGAGGAGAGGGCCGAGCACACTGCCCTGTGGGACACTGGCAAAGATCGGGTGTTCCTCTGAGGTTTGACCGTCCACCACCACTCTGAAAAATCTGTCCCGTAGGTAGTCTTGCAGTAGGAGCAGCAGATGACTGCGGACACCCAAACTGTTCAGTTTGGTGATTAGGCCGTGATTCCACACCCACACAAATGCTCCCGCAATGTCAAGGGCAATGACGTATGTGTCCTTTCCTTGGTCAAGACGCTTATGCCATGTGGTGGACAGATGGAGCAATAGGTCGGCCGCTGACCTGTTTGCTCGGAAGCCAAATTGCTTGATGTTAGAAGGTGGTGTGATGTGAAGAAAGACGATATCTTGTCGGCAATTATAGCTTCCAGCTTCTGGCTATGAACTGATAGAAGGGAGATGGGCCTATAGTTTTTGGGGTCAGTTTTTTTGCCTTTCTTATATATTGCCACCACTCTGGCACCCTTCCACAGGGTGCTCTCTCTCTCTCTCTCTCTCTCTCTCTCTCTCTCTCTCTCTCTCTCTCTCTCTCTCTCTCTCTCTCTCTCTCTCTCTCTCTCTCTCTCTCTCTCTCTCTCTCTCTCTCTCTCTCTTTCTCTCTCTCACACACACACACCCGTTAGGGTGGCTCGGTTGGTAGAGGTGTGGTGCCGCGTGCAGCGTCCCTGCGTTCGATCCCACCAGGTTCATCCTGGCGTGGTGGCACTTTGTATAGTCAAAAACCTTGTCGTTGGTACTTGCAAAGTGTCTAGATAGGATCAAAGTATCTTATCTTCTCTCTCTCTCTCTCTCTCTCTCTCTCTCTCTCTCTCTCTCTCTCTCTCTCTCTCTCTCTCTCTCTCTCTCTCTCTCTCTCTCTCTCTCTCTCTCTCTCTCTCTCTCTCTCTCTCTCTCTCTCTCTCTCTCTCTCTCTCTCTCTCTCTCTCTCTCTCTCTTTTGGATGTGCTGAGAAGTGTTTGACTACTATCAGAACTGTCGGCAGGGCAAGGGGGCATGGGGTACTCAGGCCCTCTCGAACGTTGAGGGAGACCTGGCAATGAGTGACAACGACTCTTCCTACTAGGGTGCCTTACCAGCCTTGCCACATCGAGACCAGGCTGCCCCTGTCCTCCCTACCAAGCGGCCCGTGGCTGACGTGTTGAATAGTAGTGGTGAGTCCCTGTGCCCTGCTACAAAAACACTCTAGCACCGAGCATTTGTTACTGTCCATCGCGAGGTGTCAACACGGAGTGCAACAAACTCATTGTTATCTTTAGAAAATCTACAGTGTAAAAGGGTTGGCTTCCACCCCGTGTTGCCCCATCCTGTCACTAGGTATGATGTTGTGTACACTGAAAAGAAAAACTTTCAGGGATTTCTTGGGCACCTTAATCGGTCAGCATTGCCAGTAACATGTGATGAAGGTGTGTACCGCATTGCCCGTCACATATAGCTTCTTTGTCCAATTGAGTTCAAAAACATTGTACTTTGCTTAGGGTCATTTCATATGACAAAAGTGGCTCTCAGATGCATTGGAAAATACTTGAAGGGTAGTGGTGTAGAGAGCATTCTCACAGAGAGTAGTGTATTTGGCCCAAATGTTGTCGATTCTGTAATGAATACAAAGCACTATACTAGATCAGTGAAGGGAATGCAATTGCTGAAAGAATCTTTGAGCCGGTTACAGTGGGCTGAGTTTTTAAAGGAGGAAGAAACTTGGACAAGTATAAAGAAGAACTAGAAGCAGTTCAGAACATGAAATCTAAAGTAAGGGAAAAATCAAGCCTCCTGAGTGTGAATGGCCTTGCAGCAATTCTAGGGAACTTGTGAAAACCTTCTATGTGCCTTTGATGAATTTATCCAAGTCCGCAAGGCACATAGTGAAACCTTCCAATACTGGGATACATTCATATCTCTGATGTCCAATGTTGAACAACTCTTACGAAGTTACCATGAGGGTAACTGGACTCTTCAACTACAGGCAATACAAGATTTGTTCCCACTATTCGCTGCTTTTAACTCTACGAATTACCTACTATGGTGTTCAATGTATTTGGAGGATATGCACCCGCTACCAGAGACCAACCCTGAAGTATTATGCAGCATTCAATGCTGGAAAATTTGTGGTAATATGGACCCCAGGGAAATTCAAGGCAGTTGGAGCTGATATAGCACTGGAACAATCAATAAGTCTCAGAAGAGTGCAACTGGGATTATTGGTAGAACAAGACAAAAGCAGTATGTGGCACGGTGGGAGCTGATTTACCATGAAATGCTGGCATTGACACATTTGTACCGGGAACTGAGTGTAGCTAAAATGGCGTCATATGACCTAGACGTCAATAGGGCATTCAATACAGCTTCAACCGAAAATGATGAAAGTAACATTCAGTCCACTCTGACCGTTATAGAGAGAACCGAGAACCCTTTCATCGTTCATCCTTGCACATAATGAACCTCACCAAACAGGACTCAAGCACACCATCTCCACAATCAACACAGACTGGATACATATTTGATGTTGTGGCAGCTGTGCGTAGAATTGGAATAAAACATTCAAACTTTGGTTAGTTCATGGATGCTGTGCTTAAATACACAAAAAATGTCAGCGAAGTATGTTCATAGAATTGACTTAGTATATGATTCGTACTTCGACCAATCCATCAAAGATTCAGAAAGGAGGCGACGTGAGAAGAATGCACCCATTGAACTCCATGATATTAGAAGAGAGACTCCATTACCTGCAGATATGGGTAGATTTTGGACTTCAAAGAACAACAAGTTGAAGATGCAGTCACTACTTTATGAGGAGGCATTAAGACAGGGAAATGATCTCCTCCCAAATGTGGAGATTTTAGTTAAGTCAGTTTACCGGATCAGGAACAGCAACCTCTTGATATTCATCTATGTCAGGATTAATATCAGAATATATGGAACTGAACACACACATAGACGAAGCATATGAAGAAAGTATTCTACATGCAAGTCATTTGGTGAAAAAGGGTATGAAATCAATCATAGTGCTCTCACAAGACATTGATGTTCTAGTCCTGATGCTACATAATTGGGATCAAATTAAACTGTATGGTCTTTGTGAACTGTGGTAAGGCAGGGGTTCGCGATTCCTCAATATTCATCCCAGTGCACAATTTGGCTATGCGACTGGAAGGAGAGCTATGTAAAGCTCTCCCAGCAGTCCAAGGCCCTTACTGGGTGTGACTGCACTATAGTCTATTCACTTAAGCCTGGATTCCTGGGCTGGGAGCTGCTCGCTGCCTAGCCGAGTTTGTAAGGACGTCGCTGATTGGCTGATAGACTCGGGCTGGGTGGCGATGGTGGTGGTACTTGCCTCGCCGCAACCCAAAACCCTTGCGTTGCCTCAGAAAAATATTCATATTTCTTGGCTTTACTCATCTCTTACACAAGATAGGCCTATTTTGTTTGCATCAGTAAATCAGGCAGTGATTGTTCAACAACAACACGCCATTCATAACTCAATAAGGTAAAAAATAAAGTCATGACTGACTATCACAAGAGTAGGCGGACTTTTAGGTTTTCAGTGCATTGAAATGTTGTACTCCTACCCGATATAACCAAGCTACCAGATAATAGTTATGAAAGCTGAGCCTACCATCGTGTTCATAATACATTGCTGCATATCATGAGCATAACAAAATTACAGTAAGACTACACTAATATTAAGATAATTAAAGGAAAGTAAAAGAGTGTATAAACATTATTTCTTGCTTATTTTTGCTTCAACTCGCTCTAACTCCATAAGTTTTGGTCACATTCAATTTTCAAGAACTGTTTCAAAATCCTTATACTTTTCCGCTTCCTGTGGTATGTAGCACGTACCAATAAGGAAAAGAGTAGGTGGTCAAAATGGCTAAGAAATTTAAAACTACTACTGCAAACTGGCACAGTGACGGGTGAGCATTGCTCCCTATATAGGAGAGACTGTTTTCGGGAGAGCTATCAGAGGCTCCACCCGTCACGGCACCAGTTTGAAACAGTTTAACTTTCTTAGCCATTTTGACGACCTACTATTTTCCTTATTGGTACGTGCTACATACCACAGGAAGCGGAAAAGTATAAGGATTTTGAAACAGTTCTTGAAAATTGAATGTGACCAAAACTTATGGAGTTAGAGCGAGTTGAAGCAAAATAAGCAAGAAATAATGTTTATACACTCTTTTACTTTCCTTTAATTATCTTAATATTAGTGTAGTCTTACTGTAATTTTGTTATGCTCATGATATGCAGCAATGTATTATGAACACGATGGTAGGCTCAGCTTTCATAACTATTATCTGGTAGCTTGGTTATATCGGGTAGGAGTACAACATTTCAATGCACTGAAAACCTAAAAGTCCGCCTACTCTTGTGATAGTCAGTCATGACTTTATTTTTTACCTTATTGAGTTATGAATGGCGTGTTGTTGTTGAACAATCACTGCCTGATTTACTGATGCAAACAAAATAGGCCTATCTTGTGTAAGAGATGAGTAAAGCCAAGAAATATGAATATTTTTCTGAGGCAACGCAAGGGTTTTGGGTTGCGGCGAGGCAAGTACCACCACCATCGCCACCCTGCCCGAGGCTATCAGCCAATCAGCGACGTCGTTACATACTCGCCTAGGCATCGAGCCGCTCCCAGGAATCCAGCTTAAGTGAATAGACTATAGTAGAGTAGTACCAAATATTATGCGTTGAATAAAAAAAACTAGATCTATTTGCCGCAGTTTGGCACACTCATTGATAACTGGGAAGCTCAGATTTAATTTGCTGAGGAATATATGTGTCAAGTACTCAAGATAGGGACCCCATGCAAAACAATGAATGCACTCCGAAATTTCCAATACCGCCAGAGTAAGAGGGTTCGTCTGGATGAAATGCCACCTACAAGTCATTCTTTGAGAGCACAAGTCTTGCGTCATTGTACACGACCTACCAGATGACTTCACTTATGACACCCAGTCCAATTTTTCTTAACCCACTTAATTATGGCTATGAGGAAGTGGATGAAGAGCTCATGTCAGATGCAGGGTTGAATCCTATTCCAGTAGATTTTGCAGTTTATTGCACTTGTACACAATGTGCCACTGTAAGATGCAGATGTCGGAATACTGGCTTGCCTTGTTGTAAATTTTGTAAATGTCAAAGTGGACTCAAGGAAAGGAATGTTTGTAGAAATCCTTCAGGCACTCAGTCGTGAAACTAACCATGTATAACCATAATTGTAGACCATAATCAGAGCTGGGCAGTATTTAAATACATTTGTATTTAAATACGTATTTAAATACGTTTGTGTATATATAACTGTATATATAAATACATTGGTTTTCATGTATTTAAATACATTTGTGTATTTATAATTGTATTTATAAATACAATGGTTTTCATGTATTCAAATACAGTATTTAAATACTTTAATGAGTATTTAAATACATTGTATTTAACCCCTTCACGCCTAGATCTTTCCTTTGCTATTAAAAAAAATAATATATTGTTAGCCATAGAATTACAAACAGTAACTGAATATAACAAATAAGTTAGTGGAAAAGGATACTAAACAGGTCATATCTATAAAATATTGATTATATTCACTACAAATCGTCTAATGGTACCCAAATTACAATGGAAATTACATTCTGGGCCTCAAGGGGTTAAATCGAGGCCACCGAGATGACAAGGCCTGATACATCGTCCGTGACGTCACACAATCTAGATCCCACCCGCTCCGCTCCCCGTACAAGTTTACCTACCTAATATAATGTTTATCAGTATAAAAGATATACTGTTATCTTCGGAAATGTTTGTTCTATAATATTATCAAATAAAAAATCGTAAAACACACAAAAGAAATGCTATTATGAGACTTTCAAGAAATATGCATTAACTTAAGCTCTTCGCCATATAATATTTTGTGAGAACACTTTTTACATGGCGAATATCAATAGAAGCGGAATTGCATTAGCTTTCCATTGATATATTTTGTTTTCTGATAAATGAGTTAGAACCAACCATACATAAATTAGCGTTAACTAAATAAATAACCTCATCAATCGGGAAAAATTACCCGATTTCATGATGTTATTTATTTAGTTAACGCTAATTTAAGCATGCTGCTAACTCATTTATCTGAAAAGGAAATATATCAATGGAAAGCTAATTAAATTCCGATTTTATTGATATTCTCCATGTAAAACGTTTTTCCGCAAAATATTAAATAGCGAAGAGTTTAAGTTCATGCATATTTCTTAAAAGTCTCATAATGGCATTTTTTTAGTGTGTTTTACATTTTCTATTGGATAATATTATAGAACAAACATTTTCAAAGATAACAGTATACATTTTATACTGATAAACATTTATTAGGTAGGAAATTACCCGATTTCGTGATTTTTAATATTTAGTTAACGCTAATTTATGCATGCTGCTAATTCAGTTATGACTAAACGAAATATATCATTGGAAGGCTAATTAAATTCCGCTTCTATTGATATTCCACATGTAAAACGTTTACGGGCAAAATATAAAATGGCGAAGAGTTTAAGTTAATGCATATTTCTTGAAAGTCTCATAATAGCATTTCTTTTGTGTGTTTTACGATTTTTTATTTGATAATATTATAGAACAAACATTTCCGAAGATAACAGTATATCTTTTATACTGATAAACATTATATTAGGTAGGTAAACTTGTACGGGGAGCGGAGCGGGTGGGATCTAGATGGTGTGACGTCACGTGCGATGTATCAGGCCTTGTCATCTCGGTGGCCTCGGTTAAATACTCATAATATAAGAATGTAAATACTTTTTTATCAGTTAATTTGGCCATAAACCCGCCCAACTATCTGGCAACCCTGATGTTACAGTATATCAGTGTTTCCACTTCCAAGGAAATATCCTTATTTAAAGGAAATTTAAGCCTGAGAAGGAAATTTCTTAGGAAACGCAAAATCTAAGGAAAGCCATTTTTTTTCGGACATGTTAAAATTTGTGTGTATTTAAAATATATTTACAAATGTATTTAAATACAAATGATGCATTTAGTATTTAGTATTTAAATACATTCGTAAAATGTATTTAGTATTTGGTATTTAGATATATTTCACCCATGTATTTAGTATTTAGTATTTAAATACATTCAATGTATTTAGTGCCCAGCTCTTACCATAATGTATAAATTTAAATAAATATTATATAATAGTTCATGTTAGGTGATTAGTTTCGTAAGATGCATTAGACATGTGACTCATACAATGTGCTATTATAAGAGGATATTGTGGACAAAACTTGCCGTGTAAATTTTATAAATATCAGAGTCAAGTGACAGAGGGAAATGTGTGCATAGCTTATTGCACTCAAAAGCGACACTAGCAATACATTTTTTTTTTTTTTTTACATGTGTGCCTATAGCGCCTGTAGGCAGTGACATCTAAGGCTGGGATGGTAGGCTCTGGAGGTTCACATGAGAGTTGTGATGGTTGGCCCTCGCCCGTGGTGGCGCAGGCAGGATTTTTATAGTGACGCCTGTAATTAGAGGCTCATGCCGCCCCCCTGTGTCCTCAGATGCACTCGCAATCGAAGGTAGAGTTAATGGGCAGCATATGGGTGTTCTTAGGCCACTCGACGGCGCAGAAAGATTTTGGTTCTCACCGGGGATCGAACTCGGGTCACCAAGAACGCCACTCGGAGACGCTAACCACTCTGCTACCGCCTCCCCAAAATGCATAAATGCACAAATGGCAGACTATAAGCAAATGTACATTGATAAAGGCCTAAAATATGGTAAAAGAACAGGAATATAGTCGCATGAAAACGGAATTTTTTAGCAGAAATATTGAGTTAGTGATTGATATGAACCTTTTGAACTATATAGCATATGGTGTAAATAGCATATACTTCAAGCATTGCAAGCTGAAATAATATTAAACAAACAGTAGGGATGGTTCAGAACGCATGCAGATCATTACTGAAAGTATATCAGAAATCGTTAACCCTTCCCTGGGATTTGAAGAAAAAAAATCTCCTATTCCTAAGATTGACCATTTTCAGTTGGCACCTGTGCTATATTTTGTTAAATACTGAGGCATGACTTGTTTTGATATGTCTACTGAGGTCGAAAGTAAAGGATTTGACTTATAATTTACAAAAAAAAATTGCATTCTAGTAAGAAAGACGAATTTTGCAATAGTACTAAAATTTCTAGAAAACCTAAGATGTCATGACCTTTTGACCTGTGGTGACTCACATATCAAATTTTATGTCATGTGTTATGTATCAACTTGTAGAGCTCTCAATGACAAACATTTTGAGTAGTCATTCATTGTTTGTGTTTCTGGATGAAGTTATGAAGCGTTGAATTATCCTCAGCCCAAATTTTGGGCCACATTTTGGTCACAATTGCTCAATAAACTGGCCTGAATTTCTGCAAATGGACCATCAAGCCAAAAGTCTACCCTCAATTTTTTGATAACCAAGATGGTTTACATCATGAATTAGAGGACAAACTTAGGGTACAAAAAATTTCTACTGGGACCCCCTCAGCCGATTGACTACCTCCCTTCAGCGGCCTCTGCAGACACTACCACTCAAGCCTGCACCTCCACCTCCTGCATTCGCTCCTCGTGATGCGTACGTCAAGCTGCTCTTCACGGAGAAGTCTTCTGTTGACACGAAGCTGCGGTGGCTGGCGGAGGTCAACCGGGCGTTCCTGCTTGACCGGGAATAGGCGGAAGTGAAGATTTCGGCGGTCAATTCTCGCTTCGTATATATCTCACGACAACGCATGGACATCGTGGACATGGTAAGGGCTGGTGAGTTTCATTCCCTCCGACTCGATGTTCAGGATCCCCGGAAAGGCCTCGTAAATACCCTAGCTACCTCCTCATCCGTTACCCTGTATGTATGGACCCTTCTCTTGCCAAGGAAATCCCTGGGATGTACTCAGCCCGTCGCTTCCGTCAGAACAGACAACGCATAAACATGATAGTCATCGTTTGTAGTCTTCCAGAGCCACCTCCGCTGGCAATCTCGTTCAGCTTCCTTCCTTGCCTTCCTCCCTGTGAGGTTCGTCAGTTGGACAACGACCAACCATTGTGTTACACGTGCTGGGGTTTTGGACTTATTTCTCGGCATTGCTCCGCCCCGGAGAAGTGTGCTGGCGGGCACGACTCGACTGACTGGTCCACTGTCACACAATACAAAAAATTAATTCACTCCCGGTTGAGGGACGTATATTTTGTAGCATTCTGGCAAAACTATTTATTGTAAATCGGTTGGATTGGTGGGGGCGTTGTTCACTGAATTACGCTTTCTATGTATTATTTTTGTCAAAGCAGACATATCAGGTATGGCGGCTAGACTAGCTTGGGATATGTCTGTCAAACATTCATTAACAACTACAGTCGGAGACACAAGAGTCTCCGATGCTCTTTTTTGTATATTAGTTTTGAAAAGTGCAACCTCTAGTTGTGCAGCAGAAGCTTCATACGAATGGCTGTTCAGCTCCCTTATCACCTCTCCAGCTTTAGTATGCAGCCTTGCTTTGCACTGATTTTGTTGTTTACAACACCAAAATTTCAACTCACTATCAGCTTTGCTTGTTTTGTCGAAGACGTAGAGGAATCCATTATGTGCATTTTTTTCTTTACCACGTTTCGTTAATACATCCTCAGCTATCATATTCATGAACAATGGGTAATTCGTTTTTTTTTAATATATATAATGATGGGAAAAGAACGAAACACTTGTGGCAGTGCACACGCATCACAACACAACCACACGACACAACCGAGCAGCAACACAACGGAGAATAAGGAGGAACCCAGAAGTCACCTGTTGGCAAGAACAGTAGCGCCAGCTGTAGCCTAAGCAAACAGCTAAACGAGGTTCAGTAGTTGAGTACTTTGGTAGTAGTGAGTAGTAGAGGTTAGTTGTTTAGTTCTTTTAGTTTCAATATCGGATACTAATGTTACTTTGCGTATCAACTCTTGAATCTAAAACTATGTAGAATAAAAACCAGTTTTTCCAACAAAAAATATTTTGCCGTCAAAACGGCCGTCGCCAAATGAGCTGGCGCCAAAATGGTTTTAGCGCCAAAACAGCCATGGCAAAACGCCAGCGCCGAAACACCTGCGCCAAAGCGTACTACCCCTCCCTACCCACTTTTTGCTTGGAGGCGAGACTTGGGGCGGTTTGAAGCAGTCTGTGACATCCCTTCATCACTGTTAGAAGAAGCCTGCATGATTGTTAGTATTTAACTTGCTTGCCTGGTTACCTGAAATTAATGAAACATTGTTTGATAATGATGCATGAATATGAATTTATTGGATTTCTATCTTTAGAAAAACATTGGTCTAAGGTACCCAAGTCACTATTCTTTTGTAATTACATCAAAAGATGCATTTACATATATAAAGTAAATATTTGGCGTAAATCTTTTTCTTGACCTCGATTTCCAAACAAAAACTGACCTGGTCTGCTCAAAAATGTTGTAATTTGATTATTGGACCAAGAAAACATAGGTTCAGAGCCCGAGACCACAATCTTACTCGAATTGCACCAGAGATAATGGAAGTCAGACATGGCGGCGGCCATTTTGACAAACAGCTGTTTAAATTCTTCAGCTACTCTGTTTTGCTTGCTATTAAACATTTTCGCTATCTACAAATCATAACCTCTCCAATGATACCACATACAAGCGGGCCCTAGTTTGGTACCAACATCATGGTCTATTAGCAATAATGAAAGGTTGCATGACCGATATACAGTTTTGTGACATCAACACATGCCTAGTGAGTGCTATTAATGCTGCAAGTTTTAAGGCAAATGGAATAGCCAAAGACCTGGCCTAGACTTACCCTTTATATGCTAGACTCTTTGCAGAGCGAAAAATACTGTTTTAAATTTGAATAGAACCATTCGGTGTGACAGACCACTTTTTGGTTCATTTTTAGTTAATGACCCGCCGCCGTCGCAGAGGTCAAACTACCCTTATGTTGTGGGGCTCGTGACACAGTTTGACCAAGGAGATTCTGTGCAATACAATCATGTGGCGAAATAGTTTGTGGAAACCAGCAGAGATATGCATCATGTAGACGTAGAGGGATTCATGTTGAGTACAAAGGAAAGCAGGCGGTATAAGGTTGTTAAATGTCTGAGAAATCTTGCGGATTATATCATGCAGAATAAGATGATAAGTAAAGTATTTTTCCCCAATTGGAATAGGAAGAAGGGGTTAATTGGATTATGAGTGGAGAACCAACTATATAACGGAAAGACGAAATATGGCTCGCCAGCTAGACTAGAATGCTGTAGAAGTAGTTCACTTGGGGAAAGAAGCCTTGAGGGAAGATGGGGAGGTTGTTGTTTTGTTGGTGGTGATGGTGTTGGTGCAACAGCAGCAGCAGCAGCAGCCTCAGCAGCGATATCCAGATTTTAGTTATACTTATTATAGAAATTATATTGCAAAATCATATAACTTGATTTTACATAATGCGGCTAACAACGATAGTGGTGTTACATCCTCCTTCGAATGATGAATTTTCGAGTCTACTGGGTAAAATGCTTTATTATCGAGGCGCTGGGCTCGACAATATTAAAACCGTGTCGTTTTCACTGCCCACTATAGTCTCTCTATTTCATCGAGTCAGTTTAGATGTGGCTGCCTGAGGCGTATGACCGCTAGCTGTGTTGCCCCTTCACCCCCGCCACCTACAATACTCCTCTCTCACCCACCCTCTCTCCTTCCTTCCCTCTCTCCTCTTCCTCTCCTCCCTCCTAAAAGACCTCAATTTGCCTTATCTACTAAGAAATATCTATTTACGTTGTAAATAATTTCCTTGGCTTGGCTGTAGAGAACACGCGAGCGAAATGTAGGGGAATTAAGCTTTCATGGTGGATGACCTCGAATGAGTGAATGATCGCCGCCCGCAGGTCAGGGCCACTGCGCTGACTTGCTGCACCCTACCTGACATCGTCGCACAAGCAATACTGCCGCAACTTATAGGGATGTACTTATAGCTCATTGTTTTGTCCTCCGAAAACGAATTGTTCGTAGAATTATATGGTTTTATCATATAATCAAATGTACAATGTATCTAAAACTCATTTAGAAGCAGTTAATAATTAACAATATGAGAGAAAGAGAGAGAGAGAGAGAGAGAGAGAGAGAGAGAGAGAGAGAGAGAGAGAGAGAGAGAGAGAGAGAGAGAGAGAGAGAGAGAGAGAGAGCGGCGATGATGATGTGGCATATCCGCTAATCCCGCCAGCCACATCTAAAATGACTCGATGAACTAGAAAGATTATAGAATACACCAACGTGGAGCTGGTATTTTTGAAGCTCTTTCGAATATGGCCAGGTCTGTAATATCATTTTTATTTCGACTAATTGCAGTTACGCGTCATTCACCCATGGTCTTGTCCACGCGATTCAGATTAGTGATCGCCAGTTTCACTCCCTCGGTGCGAGCTTGGAGCTCATTATTACCGATCTTTGGGTAATGTTAGGACCTCACACACTACACACACCCATTCCCTTCCTCAAGACTGAACCGCCCGAATTTATGAGTTGAAAAATCCCCGGAAATTAGTGTGGCCGGGGATCGAACGCCAGACAGCAGAATGGTGCCGGACCCTCTAATCTAACCAACCTAGCCGTTCAGGCGGTGTGTGTGTGTGTGTGTGTGTGTGTGTGTGTGTGTGTGATATTTTTTTTTTTTTTTTTTTTTTTTACGGCGCGTGTAGGCAGTGACTTCCAGGGGTGGGATGGTAGGCCCTGGAGGCTCACTCAAGGGCTGTGACAGTTGGCCCTCGCCCGTGGTGGCGCAGGCAGGATTGTTATAGTGACGCCTGTGATTAGAGGATCATGCCGACCCCCTGTGTCCTCCGATGCACTCGCAATCGAAGGCAGAGTTAATGAGCAGCATGTGGGTGTTCTTAGGCCACTCGACGGAGCAGAAAGATTTTAAGTGGATTTATGGGTCTCACTCGGGATCGAACTCACCGGTGATGCGAACCACTCTGCTACCGCCTCCCCAAACTCTGTGTGTGTGTGTGACAGAAACCGCAAACAGGCTGCACACTTCAGTTAAAGCGCCAGTCCTCAGCATAACATACACCATGGCAGCAGCCGCTCCTAAAGTAACTATTCCTAAATATGTTTCCAGTCATAAACCACTGTATACCTGGACTGCACACGGAATATCGGCCTGTTGCACATGGGCCTGAACTTGCCCTGAAGTCGGAGGGCCACTCGGATTCATATATATATATATATATATATATATATATATATATATATATATATATATATATATATATATATATACGCATCATATAGACTAGTTTATCAGTATATATGATATACTGTAATCTTCGTAAATGTTTGTTCTATAGTATTATCAAATAAAAATCAGTAAAACACTCTAAAGAAATGCCATTACGAGACTATGAAGAAATATGCATGAATATTCACTTCAAGTTTTCGCCATTTAAAACTTTGCGAGTCAACTTTTATCATGAAGGGTATCAATAGAAGCACAATTTTATTAGCTTTCCGTTGATGTATTTTGTTTTCTGATAAATGAATTACCCCCATGCATAAATTAGCGTTAACTAAATAAATAAAATCATCAATCGGGTAATTTTCCCGATTGATGAGGTTATCTATTTAGTTAACGCTAATTTATACATGGTGCTAATGCATTTATCAGAAAACGAAATATATAAGTAAATAAATAACATCATCAATCGGGAGAATTACCCGATTGATGATTTTATTTATTTATTTAACGCTAATTTATGCATGATTCTAATTCATTTATCAGATAACGAAATATATCAATGGAAAGCTAATAAAATTGCGCTTCTATTGATACCCTTCATGATAAAAGTTGATTCGCAATGTTTTAAATGGCGAAAAGTTAAGTGAATATTAAGTTCACGCATATTTCTTCATAGTCTCGTAATGGCATTTCTTTAGCGTGTTTTACTGTTTTTTATTTGATAATATTATAGAACAAACATTTACAAAGATTACAGTATATCATATATACTGATAAACCAGTCTATATGATAGTCCATAGACCACTATATCTCTTTGTCGGGCGGGCCGCAGGCCGCTATGCAGCTTGTAATTTCAAAACATTGTCGCGTGAACAGTCCAGGTATACAGTGGTTTATGTCCCAGTATAATGTCAGAGTTTCCAAGAATACACATACAACGATTAGAAGAGACCTCCATAACTTATAAGAGACTCGTAGATAGTTTACCTGTACATTTGAACAGTAATACATTGTTACAGGATAGATACATATTTAGGAGTTTCGCGGACATGGGATCAGGGATTACTTTATCTTTATTGATCTTTCAAAACTTGTCATTGAGATAGAATTTAGTCTCGTTCAAGCTGATGGCCAAACTAAACTTGAAGTCGCTTATAATGTTGAATATGCTAACATTACTGTCAACCCTTTTTTTTATCCATTCAGGTATTTGACGGTGATCAAGGTTGAATCTAATCCATATGATAATTAATGATCATTCATTAACATGATAACAAGCCTCTCATCTGTGAAACTACAAAGAGGTTGAACATTTATTTAATATTGACTTATATATCTTCGAACACAGTGAGAAATTGCTGTAGAGCTCAGTAAATGTAATGATTGGATTGAGAATGGAATCAAGAACGAGTTCAAATTCCCAAGAAGCTTCAAACAAGCGACTTCTGCTAAAAGGGCTTCAGAAAAGGGATTGCCACAATATGAGATGCTACCAATTTGAAAACCATAATGTTAAAGGTAAAGGAAACTTAATGTAATATGTTCCAAATTTGGCAGTCTAGACCCCCTAGGAAGGAATGCACCTCAACTCTTCAGAAATGTATACATTTTGTTTGAGAACATGGCTAATAAATGTCCAATTAGGAAGATAATCAAGCTTGTACTAAGAGTCATGGCATTCGCAGGTGCGACCGAGGCCTTCGGCACAAAGGCAAGGTCTGAAATCGAGCCTTCAATCAGTACCAAGAGTTAACAGTAAGACAGGGTCGAAGGGATGGTATGACAGGACAAAGGTATGATGCGGATGTGCCTTGGTAACAGTATTCCTTCAAACTGTTTTGTGTTGGTTTGACTACAATGCGGATTTGCCCGCCAACTCATCAAAAACTGTCAACAGAACCGTTGCTCGTTTATGAAGTTGGTGAAACATATATATTATGAAGTTGATTAGAAGCATAGGCGTGTATCAAGGTACAAATGTGCGGTAAGAGACTCTTTCAAGCGGGTTTCGCGAGCGATCTCAAGAAACGCGGTTTTCCAACCCAGACCAACCCTGTTACCTCGAACTCCCTGTATTATTGTCATTGCAATATATCATTACAACTTATGAATATATGAAATGCCTATGAAATACCTATTCATCTTATATATATGCTTAAATACTTATTGGAAAATATGTTGTTAAAATATATATTTTAACTCGACACAGGGGTGGGCGTGTTTTCCTGGCGACCTACAACCGTCGCTCAGGCTCTTCGTTCCAATAAGGAGTTTTCAAAGCTAACGCCGCCAGATGTCACTCGCGCTCTCACTTCCTCTGCCCCTTTGAGCCTGAATGCTCTATCATTTACCGTAAATTCCCTGTACTTCTTCGGGAGTTATCAGAATTACCCAAAATACAACAACTGAAACAGTTCTTAATAAAAATATAGTTTATCATTTTATTTTTCTGCACTTGATGAAAATATTGGCAAAACAATTGAATACTTGAAAACTCAATCTTTAAAAATCGCCTTTTTATGAAAATACGCAAGTTCAAGCAGAATGAGGCTTCAGGAAATATCTACTTGTGTAATGCCCATTATTCGGGAGATGATAGTATGAGAATTATTATTATAAATTCCCGAGCTATGTCTTGTCAGTAGGTAATTTTTTTCTCTGTCTCAGGGGTGACGCATCGCCCTGCTATCATTCCCACCATTTAGTTTATCTTCTATCCTTCTCCCGCCATTTTCTTTTTTTTTCTTCTTTCACACCCTCTCTCTCCCTCACATGCCGTATGCGAGTCCAAATTCGTGGGATAATTATTCTGCGATCAGTGATAACTAATGATGTCAGTTCTTTTTATCTTTTGCCAGCCATCTGGTCAGACTACGGAACTCTCCCAGAGTCTTAACGTCCTTCAAAATAATCCCTATCGTTATCGGTTATGGTCATATATGGGCGTTATAGTAAGGATCCCCGCTAATATTAAAGCCCACCAAAATCTAAGTAAGTCTTCATACCACTCCACTCTGAAATAGGTGTTCGAGGTCGACATTACATATAAAACCATCCTTCTTGAATATTAGGTAAAATATTAAATTCTTCTACATCAAAGTAACTGGTTGGTATTAGGGACAGTCTTTCTGAGGTACGCGAGTTTTCATTACTTAATAGTTATTTCGGGATTATAAGTTTTCATCTGAGTCACGGTGAGACTTTCCAAACAAGTTCCATTTTGTTGCGGGAAGCCCACGAGGCCCCAACGAGTCATTCGTCTCTTCGCGTCACTGCAGGTAGACCTTCGTCCCTAACTCCTGTGTTCTTTCTCCCTTAGTATATTATATCTATATATTTCTATATAAATATATAGGTACAGTTCAGTGTCACTAAGGCATAGATGTTCCGCCCATCCTTATAAGTGTTATTAACGACATTCGTCTCTTCGCGTCACTGCAGGCTGTCCGTGTCTCCTTCAGAAAGCCACATGGTTTTACTGTAACACACAAACAACACTTTCTCGCCATATTCTTTCTCTACTAGATACCTATCTTCCAGGTGTGATTTATAAATATTAAGTATTATGTTACCTAGTGGTAGGGCAATGCACTGAATAGAAATTCTAGTGAAGGAGATTTTATGCTCAGAAGAGCTTTATCTCAATCACTAAGGGAGATTCCTAGGTCAGAGCGTGAAGTCGCATTTCTTATGTCAGAGTAGAGTTTTCTCTATATAGTGTTAACCCTTATATGCTGAAGATGATCTCAAGTGAGAGACTTACCATGTTTACAAAATAAATAGGATTTCATTTACAAATATATTCTTGTGTTATTATGAAAACCCAGGTGATTATTCTGAGTTAGGAAAATAATTCCCCACACTTCCAAAAGAGTTTTCCGCCTTTACTAGGTATAATCCCTAGTACCGACCACGACTACCAAGATCAATCTAGTATTAATATTATCTAACGTGCCCCGGGAGTAATCATAGCGAAATACTCGTCAGGGCTGGTGGCAGCTAATCCCTAACCTAAAACTTATTATCCCTCCCCTTAAGTATACCCCCTTGTTCAGTACTATCCGTAGTGAGAAGTGGTTACACTACAATCAATAGTGAAGTCAGAAGACTAAGTTAAATCCTCCCGTCAAGTTGTAATCATTTATCAAATCATCCCCAAATAATATCATTCAAGTACGTTGACGAGTTTATACCCCAGACAGTTACCCCCAAATTTCCATCAACACACTTGTATGTAGCATTTGCTGAGTACCTGTTTTGGGTGTGTCTGTCTCTTTTACGACGAAAATATATCCAAAACACAGTGTGTCGTTCAGCATCTCCACAGAAACCTCTCGCGGTCAGGATCTGTTATCACCCACTTTCCTGTTGTCATCACACCGCTAGGCACTCAGCTCAGCTCCACCACACCTGCTGGCCGCCGCTCCCTTACCTCACGGCTCACATCCCTGATACTCCTAACCCCTCAACCCCAGAAGCTGTCATCCTAACTATCATCACCCGCTGATCTCTTCACACTGTCTGTCTTCTACTGGAATATTCGCGGCATCCGCTCCAACATACAGGAGACTTTCGTCTCCTTATTTCGTGCTGAGCTTCAAGTTATCTAGCTGCCTCCGAGAACATTTTCTTATTTACCCCCATGCATATCCTGATTCCTAATTACGATTTTGTTCCTCTTCTTTTTTGCCTTTTTCCTTCAGAAAACAAACAACCAATGTTTCTCCAAACGTCATTTCTCCTCCTCTACCGAACTCCTTGTATTTTGATTGTCTTTAAGATACCCCGCACTGACTGAGTTAGTCTTCTTCCTCCAACACATAAACCTGTTGACATAGGATAAACCAGAGGACATAGGGTGATCAGAGAGAGAGAACGTGGCGGTGGAGCTCCCGCTTGTATTTAGTAAATAAAAGTTTCAACTGTCTTGCATACAGGACTGTCGTTGAGGTGCCAAGCACTTAAATTACTTCGTGGTTAAATGTTCGTCGCAAGAAAGACAGACACACCCAAAACAGGTACTGAGCGAAAGCTTACATACAAGTACATACTTCCTGAAGCCTCATTCTGCTTGAACTTGCAGTGTTTCCATGAAAAGACGATTAAATTTTTTTTCTTCAAGTATTCTATGTTTTGCCAGTATTTTCATCAAGTGCAGAAAAATAAAATGGTAAACTACAATTTTTATCAAGAACTGTTTCAGTTGTTGTATTTTGAGTAATTCTGATATGTCCCGAAGAAGTACAGGGAATTTACGGTAAATGATAGAGCATTCAGGCTCAAAGGGGCAGAGGAAGTGAGAGCGCGAGAAACATCTGGCGGCGTTAGCTTTCCAGAAAACTCGCCATAATTACCCTTATTATGGTACAACCGTGACCTAATCGCGACCGTCTACCGCCATGACTCTTGGTACTGGCCTCAGAGACAAGTGCTAAAAAATATGCGGGGAAATAATAACTAACTTATAGCCAAGCAGCAAATATTAACGTAAAACCTACAACTGTCTTGATCAACACAACTTACGCAAATTTGGAGAAAGATACAGCCGCTAAAATCATGACTTTTATGTTGCACGCCAATTTTCAAAACTTAATTAAAAACAGGCACATACAAGACCAAAAAATATAAACTATCTAAACTTAGTAATTCACCAATCGTTATACTTTCGGACAACCCACTTTCGTTGCAAATAGTAAATTTTGCCAGCAAAACCGCATATCATTATCAATCTACGGTAGAGAAAATATTAGTAGATAAAAATGTAGAAGTGGAAGAAAGTATTAGTGAGTAGTAGCAGATAGGAATGAAGAAATGCTTTAGAGCTAACTACAGGGCGAGATCTGGGGTCTAGAGATTATAGCAAAGAAAAGTGGAGGATGGTCCAAAGAATCTATTTATTAACTTAAAACAAATTGTAGAATCAATAGAAGAATGCAAACCTACATGTCTCGATACTAACAGTAATTACAAAGAGGACAGAAGAATATATGAAAAATAAATGAGGAATAATGAAATTGAACTAAAGGATTGTTGGCGAATCATTGAATACCAAATATTCAGAAAAATCTGAAACGGTCCATTCCTGAAAAGAACACCACCTCCAGTAGCAAGATATATAAGTTTAATCAAATAATAAGTAAAATCTGTTTAATTATTTATATTGAATTATCATATTGCAGTTATGAAAATCAATTATCAAAAAACTTATCTTTTAACGTAGTTCATTGGAGGCCTTACAAATATAACCTGATAAACACATATTATGAACTGGGGGGGGGGGGGGGGGGGCACTCAGTAGACCGCATACCTCCTCCTCGAATATATCATAAATTTGGGTTTTGCCATGGCAACAGTTGTAATTCGATTTCATCCAAAAATTAAAAAAGTTCTTCCTTATACCAAATAGACTTGGTATACCAAGTTTGGTCCAAATCTATTTGTAACTTTTCGAGAAATCCTGTACACTAACAATCAAACAAGCAAACAAACAAACAAACAAACAGATCGGGGTGAAAACATTACCTCCCTCCACCTCGTTGGCAGAGGTAATTAAACACAGATATTGCTCACATTAATTATATGGTTTATCGTCCAATAAAATGATTTAAAAAAAACTGATAATCCAACGCATGCAATATTTCTTCAAATAAAATTCACGGAGTAGTGCAATAATGGTCAAAATGCTATCCAACACATAAAAACTATTTCTTAGAAGACATTTTACATGTCACAATGAACCAGTTAATGGTCTTATAAATACCGCTACAGCATACATTCCGCATAGAAGATATTTTTACCTAGTCCCGATTTCCACAGCCTGGCATCAAATCGCATCCATTATAACATACATACTTGGGGATTTAAATGCAACACATCAAATAATTAGAACATAAGAAAACTGGGAAAATAGACGTCCACACTAAAGATGTGGAACGTGTCCAAGCTCGCACAGGCTAAAGTCAACTTTTTAAATACCCTCACCTTAAAATACTGTCTGTCTACTAAAAGTAAAGTAGCCAGTAAAATTATATTACTTGAGAAAACATGCCACATGTTGATCTAGACGAGCGAAGCGAACTTGGACACCTATTTATGCCGAATTCATTCTTTGGTACTAAATAGATTGGTGAATCTGTCATATAGGCTTGTAAAATGTTTACTCCACGAATGTTGGAAGGAGGCTACAGGCGCAAGGAAGAAATTTGGCACAGAAGGTTATATTTCGTCTCTTAACTCATTTATGCAGGAACTATTAATGTATGTCTAATGTATTTTTATTTACAGATTATACGCGTAAAACTGCTTATTGTCCATAATAGTTCCTGCATAAATGAGTTAAGAAACGAAATAAAACCCTTTCTGTGCCAAATTTTCTTCTTTGCGCCTGTAGCCTCCTTGCCCCATTCGTGGAGTAAACATTTTACAAGCCCATATGACAGATTCACCAATCTATTTAGTACCAAACAATGAATTCGGCTGAAATAGGTGTCCGAGCTCGCTTCGCAAAAAAAAGAGCGAATTATTCGTTTGAAATACGTAATCGGCAACTCGTCACCTCAGGATTCCCACGAGCCAATCAGAGGCCTAGCTACGTTGTCAGCCAATCAGCGTTCAGGAACCACTGGGCGGCCATGTTTACTTATTATCCCAGATATACAGACATATTAAGAGTAAATAAGCTGAGATTTTTCCTTAGAGAAACTCTAACACGTAGAGAAAATTAAAGCTAGCTCACTTCCATTGTAATTTTTAGATAGCGAGTGGTTTAATACGTAGAGAAAATCAGAGTTAGCTCACTTCCATATAGACTTATTTAATGGGAAATAAGGCGAGATTTCCCCTTAATACCTTATTTATGTGACAATTATTAGTGACATAGGAGTATTGCTATTGATAAATATAGGGTGGACGATAATACATTGCCGCCATATTAGCCTTTCAGCGTAATATTCTCCCTGAAATATATGACATCATAGTTTAATGCCGGTAAATGGAATATTTTGACGTGTTTTCGCTAAGTGTCTCCCGCTGAATACTACAGAGACGTACCGAGGGTACACCTTGATGCGCTGATCCTAGGTTCGAGTCCCTTCCCAGAGATTAGCTTCTATGGACCACTGTGGCCCGCGCCGTACCCGTGGCCGCGGCGGTACGGGGCTGACGCCGTTATAGTGGACGAGAACTGCGCGTTCGCTCTTTAGGTCACACACACTGGGGGGCTAACACCTCACTCTTAATCTCTCTCGCTTTACCACATACACCACACCTGTCACTGCACACCTGTACGCCTCGCAACACACCTGTCGCCTGTGTATCACCGTAATAAATGACTTGGAAGTTTCGACGGTGTCGTCGAAACTTATTCCGTCGAACCTTCCTGTTACCCATCCTAACACCCACCCACAAACCCACACACACTATCACAACCCTACACACATCCTGACACATACACACACCCTAAAATACAGCCCACATACACCCTATATCCTAACACACGGATACAGTTGATTCGGGCCTCCAGTTGATCAGGCCGCCTATATTAAATGCATACCAAGCATGCATTTATGCATAACCTTATAGGTTTTAATGAAACCTAACCTAACCTTAACCACAAAGTATACCTAACCTAACCTAACCTTAACCACAAAATATACCTAACCTAACGTAACCTAACCTAACCTTGACCACAAAGTATACTAACCTAACCTAACCTAACCTTAACCACAAAGTATACCTACCTAACCTAACCTAACCTAACTAAACCCAACCTAACCTAACCTTAAACCACAAAGTATACCTAACCTAACCTAACCTAACCTACCTAACCTTAACCACAAAGTATACTGGCTGCTGGGTATGCATGCTACTATAGGCGGCCTTGTTTCAACTGGCGGCCCGAATCAACGGATACCCTAACACACCCCTACACAACCTAACACATCCTAAAACACAACCAACACACACACAAACCCTTAAACATCCCCATACAACCCTTACATCCTTACACACCCACCCACAATCCCACACACGCTATCACAACCCCATCCATACACACCCTAACATATCACCACACAACCCTGACACCCTGATTCACCCTTACATACCCCCACACACAGATTCCCACACCCTTACACACCCACACACCCAAGAACACCCTTACACACCCTAAAACACACCCCACAACACCCTAAAACACCTTAAAATCCCCCACAAGAAATTTTAAAACAAAACGTCAAAACATCCTACACCAGAATCCTACGCGGGTATCCTAATATCATTCCCACCTCGTATCCTGGCACTGTGGACTCTGGGACGCCGGAAGGATTGTGTAGGACGCGTAGACAACACTATCACACTATCCTACTAATATCCTAACACTATCGAGCCTCTGAGAAGCCAAGGCAAGGCTAACACCCAACCACAAACCCATACTCAAACTCACACAGTTGCCAGATCACCCTGATAAAAATATCCTTATTTGGAAATTAAAACTCCCCTTTTGATTCATATTTCCCGTCACACACACGCACACGCACATAAAAATATTTAGCATGAACTCAATGGTTTCTTTTTTCCCCATTTATGCCTTTTTCTTTCCCTTTCGAAGCCAAAACTATTTCGTCAAACTGTAACTTTTGACTTGG
>JACEEZ010015961.1:170000-192500 GCA_016584305.1 Chionoecetes opilio
TCGGAGGACACAGGGGGGCGGCATGAGCCTCTAATCACAGGCGTCACTATAAAAATTCTGCTTGCGCCACCATGGGCGAGGGCCAAGCATCACAGCCCTCAAGTGAACCTCCAGAGCCTACCATCCCACCCCTGGAGGTTACTGCCTACAGGTGCTATAGGCACAAATGTAAAAAAAAAAAAAAGGGCTGAATTGGGTAAACATTTACTTAATGACTGTTGCAAGATTTTCAGACAAGTTCAAATTTTTTTTTTTTAATATGTGATGCTTTTCCTAATGGAGATAGTTTTTTCCTGTGCAAACCTCAATAAAGTGTTTTTTGCAATTCGAAAAAGTGATGAAAAATGTCTGAAAATACACTTTTAGACATTTTAACTGGAAAAAACACACCATTTGTAAAAGCATCAAATTAGTTGAGACTGTTTCTCTACCTGCAACATTCGTTCCATGAGCTGTTTTTAAAAAAAGAATCTTGGTCTGCCATGATTGTGTTGTTACCTGCTCGTCTGTTTCTTGCCATTTGTGGGCTGGGTGTCATACTGCTTAGTGTGTTGCATTGGTCGTAAGATTGGCCATGCGTATTGTGTCCTGGTATGTTGGTGATGTGGCCTCTGTTGCCTGCTGCTCCAAACGTTTCGACATATTTCATATCTCGAAACGTTTGGATCCTACAATAAAGATGTTGTTTGTAAGTGTAGTGGTCAAAATAACCATCCCACCGCTGTCACCATTATGTAGTGGTCAAAATGACCATCTACACCGTTGTCACCATTATGTAGTGCCCACCTTGGGAGTGTACTCTACAGTCCTGGTTACTCCGCTGCCACCACCCACATTAAGTGGGAAAAAATATATGAATGAACAAAAATAAAAGATTTAAGAAAATATGTAAGTACTGGTTGGAAACTGAATGACAACGCGTTAATATATTTCTAATTATAATATATTTAACTCTTTACTGTCTCACTTGGTAATTATTATACATTCACAAGTTATCTTAATATTAAGTCTTCCTTCCCTCCTAGCGATACGCACGCGAAATGCTCAAGTCGTTATCCTAATATAGTTTACTATCTTTGGTAACTTCGGTTGCACTGTCACCACATTAACGATACGCACATGTAATGCTCAAGTCGTCATCCTAATCTAGTTTACTATCTCTGGTAACTTCAGTCGCACTGTTACCCCTTTAACGATACGCATGCGTAATGCTCAAGTCGTCATCCTAATATAGTTTACTATCTCTGGTAACTTCAGTCGCACTGTTACCCCTTAACGATATGCACATGTAATGCTCAAGTCGTTATCCTAATATAATGTATACGTAGTCTATCCCACTTCCAACGTTTCCCTCTCACTTATTTTTCTATTTCCTTCTTTCTCCTTGTCCTCACACGGCTGGCTGTGACATGTTGTAGTTGCCCCCTCTGCTAATTTGTGAGCGCTTGGCCCCCTGGTCCGCCAACAGCATCCTACCTTGGGACCCTAAGTAATACACTTTATTAGTCCTGGTCAACAAAAGGAATCACCAGTAAGTCATGTCTACATCTCTAGTTAACAAACATTTCATAACATACCTTTACCAAGGGCGAGAATGTCACCTCCCCACAGGCGACTTAACTCAATGAACGTCGAGCTGCTTCTAAAATTATCCTAACCTAGAATCCCCGTTCTCACCTCGTTTCGCTAAGTGTCTAATTACTACTGGCTTAAAATATAAGCCTAACCAGTGATTCAGGAATGAGGCGTGGAGGAAAATTCCTCGTTAGCTTATTGATACTTATGTGTTATTTCATCTCTTCCCCTATTAATGTAATTTCTCGCGTTACATAAGTAACATCACTGGTCGTTCTCGTCTTACTGAAGATCAGTTTCCCTACGAGCACACCATTCCTGAAATATATATATATATATATATATATATAATATATATATATATATATATATATATATATATATATATATATATATATATATATATATATATATGTGTTATATTGTTATATGTGTGTATATATATATATATATATATGTGTGTGTGTATGTGGGTGTGTGGAAGGTTGAATGATAATCCCACGTCAGCAGTTCTCGTGCATTCCGCGGTGACACATCACCATATCATTTATTGGGCCGATGCCAAACCCAGTACATGCTCAAGGACATGTTTGACTAGACATCAGACCCACCAGTTTACTCATGACTCACCTTGATTTCACCTGCCTCATGACTCACCTTGATCTCACCTGCCTCATGACTCACCTTGATCTCACCTGCCTCATGACTCACCTTGATCTCACCTGCCTCATGACTCACCTTGATCTCACCTGCCTCATGACTCACCTTGATCTCACCTGCCTCATGACTGCTAACCGCCACACCTATCTCTCTACCAACCCCTCTCACCTAGCATTGCACACACCTTCATGAACACTGCAACGCATTACATGGCGGTTTTTATTATCACATTGATCTTTTTCTTATTACTATTGATAATCACGCCTCCGTGGTGTAGTGGCTAGCGTGCTTGGCTACGAATCTACGGGCACTGGTTCGAATCCGGGCCAGGGCAAGTCGGCGACTAGCCAAAACAGATGTTCTTCCTCCCTCTCCGGATGTTATTATCCGGATGTTATCTCCGGATGATAGTCCGGATGTCACACTAGCCCTGTGTCCCGGGGTAACGGGTCCCTACCCATCACAGGCTCAAAGAGTTAATGCCACGGAGATGAGCACCGAAGGCCACGCGCAGCATAGCGTATGATCCCATCTTTACCTTTTACTATTAATGTATGCAAATATTTTTTCTATCAACATTATCATGGTCACTATTATCATTGTAATAATCATCACCTCTTCCATCATTATTATCAACATCATCATTATATATTATTTTGTTTTAGCAAAGAAAGCAAAGCAGAAAATAATACATGAACTCATACTTGTAAAATGTAATCCTCACATGAATAGTAAGAAAATTGCGTTAATCAAAAGGGGTCCAAAAGGGTTGGCCAAGTCAGTTTAGGAGGCGACTTGATAAACCAAAAAACAGTGTTTTCAATTATTGTTTTCTGACATTATTATTCGCTATGTTATTTTCAGTTATCTATGTTATTATAATCTCATGTACATTGGAATACTATTATCATCCCTCCCATGACTCATTTTGTTTCCACCTCCTATGATCCCCTTGTTCCACCCTTCCCCCTTTTTAAATGCCCTGTCCCGCCACCCCCCAACCTTTTTCCCCCAAAACCCCCTCCCTTTCCAACCCCCTCCCCAGATTGCCACAATAAAAACCAGCCGCTTTTAAGGCGTTTTTTAATCCATTACCTTTTTTATTATTTGAAATATTTTTTCTATTTCACAATCAGGCACTTTAAACCCGGGAAAATCCCCCTCCCAAAAAATTTTTTCCTCCCTTTTTATTTTGGAAAAGAAAAGGGGGGAAATATCCATGAACCATCCCCTTGTGGGGTAATCCTCCCATAAGTAAAGGTTTAAATTTCCAAAAAGGGGCCAAAAGGTTGCCCATCTTTACCATTTAAAAAAAAATTTTTTTAAAATTTTTTTAAATATCATTATTAATTTTTATTCCCTTATTTTATTTTTTCAAAAACCTTATTTTATTTTTTGTTTTAAAAAAAAAATTTTTCTTACAAATCAATTTAAAATTTTTCCCCAATAAAAAAAAAACCCTTTAATAAAATTCAAAAACATTTTGGGGGCATTGTAAAAAAAAAACCTTTTTTTTTTTGGGTTTAAAATGGTTTTTTTTAAAAAAAAAATTACTTAATTTTTTTAAAATTAATGTCAAAAAACTTTGGATCAATTAAAAAACCATAAAAACCCCTTTTAAAAAAAATTTCAATGGGGAAAAATGTTACGGCCTTCCCAGGAGACACTTTCGTTCTTTGTGGGCGAAGTCCAGGGGACCAAAAACACAAATTTAATTTTTTCAGTCATACAATTTGAGGGACTGGGGCTTTACGTTCTAGCGGAGGACTGCCCCGATAGACCACTATTCCCCCCGGGGGGTCCGGGAGTTGGGGCTGCCCCCCAACAAAACCCCCCTTCCCCCCCATAAGAAACTTGACGAATTTGGGGATTTCCCTTTTGACGCGGGGGGGGCCCGGGGGAGGGGGCCACTTTGTCGGGGGGCGTTGGGGGAATCCGGCAAAACCCGCTTGCCCACCTCGAAGGGTGGGGTTGTACCCCGGCCGGGGCCCCTGATGGGTTTGCCCCGGCTGTCACCCTGGGTCGAATTCTCGGTTTTCCACCTGGGGGGGCGGGCGTCGGGAGGGCCAACGTTTGGGCCCTTGGGGGCGACCCCTTGTTTGGTTCCCATTCCATCGGGGAAAGGGGGGGGCCGGGGCCAAAAAGGGGTCTCCATCGTTTTGGGGCTGGGAGCCCCCGGGGAGTTGGAGATTGCGGCCCCAGCTCCGGGTCTTTCCCTCGAGTCATATTGCCTGATCCCCCTTCAGGAAGGTGCGAAGTCCCCGGCGTGGGTTTTACTGGGGGTTCTGAGACCAAGGGCCCCCCCAGGGGTCGGGGAAAGTAACCCCCGGCTGGTGGTTTTTCCTCCGTCGGTCCTGAACGGCCAACGCCCACCAAAGAAGGCCCAAACTGGGGAGGGTTCGACAAGTTGGCTGCCACGGGACCAAGCGGGGAGGCGGTCAGAAACGGGGCTCCCGCCGGGGTGGCGAACCCCCAAAAAAAAAGAAACACCCCCCCCCCCCCAACTTGCTGACCCACAGCTTGGCAGTGTTGGCGAGTCAGAGTTGATGCCGGACCGTATACACTTGCCTCGCACGTCTCTTGATGGCCTTACCCTCGATGGCTGTCGTGGAGGTGGGCCAAAATTGGGGCGTAGAGCACCTGGAAAAAACAACACATGCTCCATAGAGGACCAATCCCCATGGGAGTAAAATCCTCAGTATTTTCCAGTAAGGGAGAAGTTTTGTAGAGACTGAAACGGTTCAGAGGAAAACCGTTCTTCACACAGTCTTGCACCCTGACGTAGGAAGGGTCGTTAGCGCATTTTTGGTGGGGCCCTCCAGTGCCATTCCCCGGTAGGTAAGTTTCCGAACGGTGTTGGCTGGCGAGGGACTGCAGATAACGACGTTTTTGATAGAAGCACAAGTCTGGGTGCTCAACTTTCACCCTCGGGGGCGGGGGGCCGACGAGGCGCGGGAAAAAACGTGGGGAAATGCAGAGTCTTACCCGCGCGCCACACTGCTGAAAAGTTAAGCGAGAGTTTCCCCTTTTAAGCGCTTAGGCGAGGTTTCTCAACGCATCCAGCGAGTATGGTTGAGGATTGGGCACCAACGGGTTGGCGGTGACTAACTCAAAATGCTGCGGGGTGTGAGGTAAAATCGCATTTTCGATGTCCCCCTGAGGGGCCAGGCTCAGCTCTATGGTACGTGCGTGTTTCTGCCCCCGTCGGAAACCCTGGAACCACATGAACCAGTCGGAACCCCCTCCGCCGTGGTCTTGCAGCAAAGCGTAGCCAAGACCATAAAGCTGAGGCATCTGTCTGCAAAACAGTGGGCAGGAGGATCAAACGTGGCGAGGCCCAGGGGGGCTCGAAGGTTCCTTCCACGTCGGAAACTCCTCAGGGTGGGGGTCCAAAGAAAGATCCTTTTGGGTCATCAGGGACGAAGTGGGGGTCATGCAGAGAATCCGGAGAAAACTCCGCCAATGATTCCAAGACCCATAAAAGGGGGAGGTCAGTGGGGTTGGCAGGAGTGGGAAAGCCCCTGATGGCCGGATTTTTTCCGGGTCGGCCTAGGCCACCCCGGAGATTTTGTAACACAGAAGGATACGCGGTTTTCGGCGAAACAAACGGGTCCGCTTTTGAGGGTGTTTCCATACTTACGACTTTTTGACATATTTCGGGCGCGGAGAAGTGTGGGGAGTAGTCCTCGTCGTATAAAAGGATGCGTCGACAACCTTACACAGTTCTCACACCTTGGGTGCCAGTCCCCTTTGGGAGGAAAAAAAAGGTCTCCAGTACCGCAAACCCTTGGGGCCCGCGGGGGGGTCCTGAAGCGGCCGTAAGGCGTGATGTGTCTCAGGGCTGTCTTCCTCAGCGACTAAATTTTCCCGTACCCACACCGCGTCTACCTTAAGTAAAACGTCCTTGGGTCCACACAGGGATCCGCAAAAGGGCGTGGGTGAGGGATGCGCTGGACGTGACACCTGTTTGTTCAGTTTAACAGGTGGGTGGGGCCGGACACCACAAGGGGGCTTGGCAACGGCTGCGAGAGGATGGCACCATGGGGCGGATCGTCCCCGGAGGAATAATGATACCCTGGGCCCCCATGCCCCCAACTTTTGCTCCCCCCTCGGGGGGTAGAAAGGGGGGATCAGAGGGGGTGGTGGATCGCGAAGGGTATGGCGTCTTCTTAAAGTGGACCCCTCGGGGTGGGCCTGTCATCGGCTTTGGCCCCCGGGCCCTACGTCTCTTTCTTTTCACCAAGCATCGCTAAATTCCTTCGGGAAGTATCCCGAGCCTCTAAGGGGGTGGTTGCCGGGAGGGGGAACGATGATGGCGCGGAGGGGGGTGGAGCGGGGGGCCGGGGCCGGTCGGGGGTGGCCCCAAAGCGTGTACCACTCTCGTCACTGCTCGCGTCGCCATTCTTTTTGGCGTCCCTCCCCTAAAGATCGGTTTAGGGAACTCGTGAGATGATTGACAGCCCTTCAAATGTTCATCGAATAGAGGAGTGGTACGCCATCGTGCACTCAATCCAGGGCGACACGACCTGTTGCTGAAAGTGAGGTGGCCGGGAAGAACCCTGGGGGGAGCCTTCCCCGAACCGTCAGCTGGAACCAGGCCTTGAGGGGGTTTTCGAGGTCATGCTTGGAAAAGACCCAGGGGCGTAGGTGTTTAGGCCAATAACGGAACGTCCGCGCCAGTGTCGGGGACATCTGCAGACGTGCTGACACATTCCCCGTGGGTGACGGTGCCCTGAGGGCTGAAGCCCTTTGGTACGGGGACCGGGGAGTCGAGCACACGGTCTGACGGGGGTCGCGCTTTTGAGGGTCTTGGGGGCTGACTGCCGGGGGAGTAGGGATGAAAACCGGGTGCCGGGGCGTTTTTTGCGTCGTTTTTGCTGCCCCCTTGGGGTTTTCATCGGGAAAAAACCTTGTCATAGTGACCGATGGGGCCCGCACAAACCAGGGGTGCTTTTAGCAGGGCACCGTCATTTTGGGGCCAATTCCCGTACGCCCCACAGCAGTGCCCCTGATTTGGCGCTGGGCAAAGTGCGGAGGTGCTCCCCGCGCTGTTGCACGGTGTGCTGGGCGGGGGTAACGGCACGGGAACCCTTTTTCCCTTTATGACTGCCGTTTTCCCCTTTTTACGCGACAGGACCTCACAGCGTAGGGGGGGCGGCTGCGGGGTTGACGTGGTGTTTCGGGGGGCCCTCATGGGCCCGACATTCCGTCACTACCCCCTGCAGAGTGCATGGGGCGTAAAGGGGGAATGAGGCTTGGACAAGTTCTTCGTCTCACCCCCCCATCAAGATCACCTGTTTGAGCTGGTTTCCTGCACTATTTGTGATTCCCCCACAGTTTAAACTTTTCAGTGCCCGTTTAAAAGTAAACATAAAGGCAGCGAACGATTCGCCTTCCCTGTCTTGATGAAGGTTCCCGCCTACATAGTGCCTCGTTCCTTTTGGGCCCCTTGACGTGCTCCTGCAGGACTTTAAAGTACGTTTTCTCAGGAGACGTGGAGTCTGGGGGCACTTGTAGTGGGGCTCCAGTACCCCTGCGTTTCGGGGACAACAATACGTAGCTGTATGAGCTGTTTTCCTGTGACAAGCTCGGGAGATCCACCATCGGGGCGTAATCTTTTCATCTCCCCTCCTTCTTGAAAGTCTGGAAAGAGATCAGGGGGATCTGGGGGGGTTTAAACAGAAGCCTTGGGGGATGGGGTGGGGGACGGGGCGTTCTGTGTTGGGGCCGGGGCTCCTTGTGTGGGCGGCGTCACCGGTGGGGAAAGACACATGGATGAGGCACTTGCGGTAACAGGTCGTGATGAGCGTCTAAAACATTCGACTGCTCTTCACGCGCCGTTTGTTTTCCTCTCGCCTTTGCCTTCATCTTCACGTCGTAGCGCTTCCATCCACTGCTGAGATGGGAAAGGTCCAGGGTAGAGGTGGTGGGGGAAGGGCCCTGAGTGAGGCAGGGGGGGTTGAAGAAACACCCCGCCCGGGGGGTAAAAGGGGAAAGAAAAAACCCGCGTCACTGGGGTCTGGCCGGAGGTACTTGGCGGTGATTTTGGGTCTGCTTCGTTTTTTTCCTCGTTCCGGTCATGGTGAGGGGGTGTACACGTACGTTCAAGTACTATCCAAGTTCAACAGCTCGAATGGAGTACATAAAAAATAAGCGACACGAGTCACGATGTCTAAAACTTGTGCTGTGTGTCGTGGGGGTTTTAATACGGGGGGCAGTGGCGGGGGGGCGGTCAGCTGGGTACCACAGACTAGAGGGAATTTTGGTGAAGAACCGTAAAACCCGGGCTTCTTGCACTTGCTTTTTCTGTTATGGCGGGGCCCTTTTTAAGAACCCGCTTTTTAGGATTGGCCCAGCTTTTTCAAGCCGTAAGAAGCCATAAAAAGCGAGACCAGGGCTCGCTTACCAGGGCTTTCTTACCGCTTGTTGCCGTACGTCAAGAAAACAAAAATGGGGGGACGGGCAGAATTCTCGGGCAGTGATTTGGGGGGTAAAAAATACTGTAATTTCAGTAACAGGACCAATAACACATAAAAGTACATTCAAACAGGCATCCTTAAACCACGAAAAAGAATATACAGGGTTTAAAGACCGCAGGAAAATTTTAAATGGTGAAAAATGATCAGCTTATCAGCCCGGGCAATTCCCTAGCTGCGACAGCAAAATTTTTGCTGATTTCGCTGAGAATGGACAAAAATTTGCCCGATTTTACATTTAGTAGCAGGGTTTTTTTCGGGGCCACACTAATAAACAAAAAGGGAAGACATGGGATAGGAGAACGTCGTCTGGGGAAAAACTTTCTAGTCTTTTAACATTAAAACAAGACGTTTTTTTTCTAATTTTTCTAACATGCTATCAAAAACAGAAAACCCGGGAAAAGTTTTTTGCTGATTCATTTATCTCCAATTTTGGTTTTTAGGATCTTCCACTTGTTTAGAAATGAAAGTTGGAATCTCGCCCACGGGGACGAGATACCATAAACCTTTACCATCTCCGAATTCCCCACAAAACTTGCAAGATATTTAGTAGGGGTGACTTATGTTGACGGACATGAACAATATTTGTGTAGGTTTGAGGTGCTGATGGTTTGTGGAAAAGACTAGCATTGCGTTGAGGGAAAATCTTTAAAACAAAGGGGTCCCCGGGAAGGGCCCAAAAATTTTGGGTCTTGTGTTATCAACGCCTTAACCATCTGTTTTAGATTTTAATGATGCCATCCCTTTCTTTTCCACATGGCCAAAATTAAAATTTTGGTTTTTGAGAAAAAAAAATCCAGTAGGGTTAGGGTTTGGTCAGGTCAGGTGGGTTTGGTTAGGGTTTGTGCACAGCCCGATGGGGTCGAGGGGGGTGTTAGGTTAGGTCTGTAAGCTTTGTCACTTTTGAAAAAAGGCTCAACTCCTATCTTTTTTTTTCTTCATAGACAAAAAGCTTGGGGGCATGGTGGAAACCGGGTTTTTGGGGGGGGGGCCACATTAAGGGAAATATGGCCCCCAAAAGTCTTGAAATAGGAAATTTCCTAGTTTATGGATTTTTTTTTTGGGGCCATATTTCCCCTTTTGGGGTTTTGGGCCCCCCCCCAAAAACCCCCGGTTTCCCACCATTCCCCAAGCTTTTGGGTATAGAAAAAAATATAGGGGGTGGGGCCCCTTTTTCTTAAAAATTTACCATATATATAATATATTATATATATATATTATATAATATATTTATTTATTATATTTTTTTAAATTATATTTTAAAAAAAATTAATTATTTTATTTAATTATTTTTTTTCGTAATTTTGGTTAAAAATTAGTAAAGTTTAGAAAGGGGGGATTGGAAAATTTTTTGGTGTCGATTTTTATTTACAAAATTAATGGTGTTTAAAAATGAGGGAAACCCTTTTCCAAAAATTGGGGGAAGGATCGTGGTTTAATTTCCGAGGATCCAAAATTTTCGCATAAAAAAAATTTGGGCGTGAGGTTTTGATATGGGTAAGCCCTATTTCCGACTAATTCCCCTTTTGTGTTTTTAATTGAAGCAGGGTCCCCTTATACATAACTTAAAAAACAACGAACCGTCAAGATATACTAAACTTTCGGTAAAAGAGTATAGTTTTGGAAAAAATGTTTGGCCTATTTGTTTTTAAAATTGAAAAAAAGGGGTTAGGAAACAAAAATTTTTTTAAAAATACTACGGAGGTCATTATTCCAAAAACGTTCGGTTTGGGGCTTAAAATTGGTTTTAAAAATTTTTTTATTAGGAAAATAAAAAAATGCTAGTTATAAAAATTTTTTGTTTATAAAAATTTTTAATCATTTACTCTACTTTTTATTATTACCATCAGTATTAAGGCCCTTTTGTGCAAAATCTGGGTTTTAAAATTTTTTTTTTTATGAATTGGAAATTATTTTCTTAGATTAATTTTTTACTTTCCTTATTTAAAAAACAATTTGGTAAACAACAACTATTTTTAATATTATTTCCCTTTTAATTTAGTGTTTTTGGGCAAAATTTAAAAGGAGAACCCTTTAAACTAACAGTAAAAAAAAAAATAATTTCTTTTATTTCCCAGGGCAAGGGTTAATTCAAATTTAAAAAAAAGATGTTTCAGGTTTATTGCCTTCTAAGTTACCCCCAAATGAAAAAACCTAAAGGGAGTAAAGGGGGGAAATAAAAAAATAAAAATCATTTTAAAACATTTAACTAAAATACTCAAATTTTTAAAAAATAACTAAAAAAAAATTGAAATCAGAAATGAAAAAAATACATAAAAAAAAGTCAAACAAACTTAAAAAGGAAATTCATATAATTAAACATTAAGAAATAAAGTCCTTCAAATTCTTTAAAATTTCTCAAAAACTATGCCACTGCTATTTTGAATGGGAAAAAAATTTTTCCCCTTGGGGCAAAAAAAGGAATTTAATAGCAAAATTTTCCCTAAAATTAAAGTCTAAAAAATTTTTCCATTTAAACTTTATTTAGGGTCGGGGCCCTCTTTCTGGGTCTTCAATAAAGGTTTTTTTTCGCCTTTTTGCGTTTTTCCCTAAAAAAAAGTAACTGGAAAAATTGAAACCTTTTAAAAAACCAAAAATTTTTCATAAAAATAGAAGAAAAATTTTTTTTAAAGGGGAAGGAAGAAAAAGAGGAATAGCAGAAAGTAAAAAAGTAAAGTGAGAAAAGTTTTTTTGGGAAAAAAGAATTAAAAAGAGGAAGAGAGAGAGAGAGAGAGAAAAAAAAAAAGGGGGGGGGGGGGAGAGGAAAAGGAAAGGGAAAAGAGAGAGAGGGGAGAGAATAGACAAGAGTAGCTCCTAAGAAAAACAATTGAAGTAAAAAACTGAACCTTTTTTTTTTTATTGTTCCCCAAAAAAACGCACACACACACACACACACACACAAACACCCCCAACAACCCACACACACACCACACACCACACACACACACACACACACAAACCACATTCTCACTGATACTCACAACACCACCACAACACTTTTGGTCCTATGCAACATGGATTTGGAGCGTTGCTTGCCCCATTAGAAAAAGCAGATTGTGAGAGGGTATTTTTGCAAGATTAACTTTTCCAAAAAAAAAGTTAAAAAACTGACTTCAAGGGGGAAACCCCACTTGGTTCTCTTCCAGCAGCGCAGTGTGTAGGGAAAAGGGAGATTGTGTTACTTTATCCCCACGATGATATGAAAAGTCGATGACAACTGAACACATTTATAAACGCCAGCTAAACCGGGGATAAAAGAATAGAGGGGGAACCGGAATTCCCCTTTTCTTTGAAATGATAGCTATGTAAGTTCTAGAGTTCAGTTTTTGATCATTATATTTTTACTAAATAAATTTTGTTTTATTTAATTTTTTTTATTTTGGAAAAAATTTAATTTAAAATGGAATTTTATGTATGATTTTGGGTATGAAAAAGAAAATATTTTTTTATGTGGAATGCTGAATTTAATGTGTATAAGTTATTACTGACTATATTTTTTTAGCTAGGTTTTAGATAATCTATTTGAAAATACGATAAATTTTTTAGGCTCGGTAGATAAAGTGGGTACAAAGTTTCCAAACCCTGCCCCCAAGACAGTGCCCGGTGGGTACTGAGAGAAGGGTCAAAAGCTCGGCCCCCGTAAACCGGGAGGCCGAAAGGGGGGGGGGAAATTTAAACCCAAAAAGTAAACCATCTATACTGCACGAAACGTAACACGCGACACTGCCACACTGGGGCAAATTTTGGCACCAGGGGGTCGAACTCGGTACACTTACCATGCCACTTTTCAGGAGCTAAACCCTTTGTCACCCTTTGTACTTTCACGATCTAAGGAACGCAAAACAAATCTGCAAAATTCTTTTATAGCCTCTTAAGGGTGGGAAACAAGAAACCAACTTTCGTAATGTATGGCAGAAGCAATAAAATTCCCCAAACACCAAATTTATTCATGAAAATTACACCCCAATTTTAACTCACACATGATCAAAAAAAACTTCTCATATGGGGGCTTTAAAGTCCTTTCACCACTAAAACCCCTATCCATTACACCAAGTGGCACCCAAACCCTAACAATGGAAAAGCAGACCAAAGTCGTGTTTATCGTTGAGACACTAGCCACTCGAATGCCACGTAAAACATGTTCTTACTTAGTTGGTGACAGCAATACCCGCGACTTATTCATCCCTCCTTCCTTATCTTACCCAAATTGTCCGTAATAGCACTTTAGCGCCACCTGCAGTGATGTCGCCAGCCCCCAAATTTACGAAATTTTCATCATTGATTTATATGTGCCCTGAAGATGATCACATATTTTATATCATGACGTTAATTACCCCCGTTTAGCGTTTTTTATGCTTGTATCTGCAAAATATATACGGTTTCAATTTCGCAACTCTTTTTTTTTTTTTGCGCGACGACGCCCCCGGGGGACACTAGAATAAACCTAATTGGCGACCATATTGTTGGTCGCCATTCGGGGATATTTTTTTAAAAAGTTCATTTTTGCCTATAATATGACGATGAAGACACCAATGATGCAGACTCTCCAGTAGCCCCCTTTTAACTTTTTCCCAAAACAGGGGTGTAGAAAGAAGTTTAACGCCACCAGACTCTTAAATAGAAAAAAACTTTTTCCTGGCGACATAAGTTTTATCACGGGAGAGGGGCGGGAAAAAAGGAGAAGTGACACTTTGAGGCAATCTCCCATACTTTTTTTTCGAAATTGAAAGCAATTTAGGGGTTGGTGTTGGCATGTGGTGCGCCGCTCTCAAAAACGTTTGAGTGGGAAATGCCTGATGATGTCAAGTGAGCCTCGCCATTTATGACTTGAGTAGTGCGCAGACTTGAGTGCTTGGATTTCCCCGCGTGGCCTACAAATTACCACTGGCGCCACTACTACAATCATGTAAAGGATCTAAAAAAAACCTCAGATGCCATATGCTTGAGCCTTGATAATCTCATCTTGTTCTTAAATGTAATGCATAAAAACTATTTTAGAGCATTATGATAAAACTATTTGTGTCTGATATGCATGATGATGATATCGGTTGCCAATTTCAAATCATTATTTAAGCCACTAATTTAATGGTAATTGAATAAGCAAGCAGTTTATGAATCGACTACTGGACAACCTTGGCTTCCACGAACCCCACACAACAATTTTTATATAATATATATATATATATATATATATATATTATATATATATATATATATATATATATATATATATATATATATATATATATATATACTATACACAGAGGGGAGAGAGAGAGAGAGAGAGAGAGAGAGGGGAGAGAGAGAGAGAGAGAGAGAGAGAGAGAGAGAGAGAGAGAGAGGGAGAGAGACGAGAGACGAACATAGGGATTTCCTGCCCCCGCGGGAAGTCTGTGAGGTGAACAGTGTGTATTTTTCATCCCGTGTTCTTCCCGTGTAACCTTAGTCACACACACCACGCACGTGCAGCCTTGGGGAGGTTGCAATGCCGGGCGAGGGGAAGCAGCGCACGATACACCCAGTCTCATAAAGAAATGTCTGTAGCGGCACCCTGCTTAACTAATGGTCATCCTGTTGCACCATCTTTTGTATCGCTTGAGGGGAGCAATCAGGCTATTATTGAATTATTTGTTTCTTTTTGTTTTGGTCTATGAGTATACACCGGAACACGGTCCACATCTGTTAGGCTTTTCTCTGCCGCAAAGAACTGCTACACACAGTTGATGTTCCACAGTCGTGAAGTGTATGGGAAGTCCACTTTGTTTTATCATTCTTTAACTATAAATTCATATTGCATCGTTCACTTATGAATACGACGCGCACACACACATAGACACACCCACACACACCCACCAGTGTGTGTGCCACTTGATAGCTTCGCTTCCCAGATAACAGTTTATAATTATTCCCTGAGAACACGGACAGTTCCTAGCCCCCTTGAGCAAACGATTGCATATGTGTGGTATGTGAGGTTCCAGATTTATCTAAAGAGATATATCTCTCTCTACTAGCTTATGGTTATTTTGGTTGGGTAACAGCTGGCAGTCGTGTGTCCAGCGCCTGATCAAGGCTGTGGGTGAATTACACACATGAAAATAAATGAAGGAATAATAACGAAGAAATTCAGATACTGCTACAAGTAATAATAATGATGATAACAAGAGTAGTCCGATACCACATATCTCTGCCATGGCTGAAAAATATTCCACCTTTCATTAAATACAAAAAATGAATAAATAGATGAATACATGAGTAGATAAATTAATATTAATAATGAATATTGATTTTTTGACGCATAACGCTTTTCATTCAGTTTATCTTTCTCAAATAAGTATCAGCTCAGCCTCCACTCTATTTCAGTACTCCGTAGTGTAAGGTAGCAAGCTCGGTTCATAACCGAGAAGTCCCGGGTTCGATCCCCTGGCGGAGCGGAGAAAGATGGGCTGTCACCTTAAAACCCGAACCCCTGTCCACCCAGCAGTGAATTGGTACCGGGTTATAGCGTGGCCACCGAGATGTCATCTCGGTGGCTACGGTTATGGTCGGGGGTTTATGACCCGCCTCCCTGGGTGGTGACTTCCCCAACACTAAGCACTAAGGAAATAAATATAGAAAATGTAGCAATGGAGACGCGGTGTACCGTTAGGAGTGTAGCTCAAGCCCTGTAAAATACAACTATTTTTTACAGGAACTACCACGTGTAGGTCTCGCGACCTCTTGTAGCTTCCTTTTTGTCTAATGTTCTTATGTTCAAAACCTTGACTAGGGGGTCTTCAGAGGACGGTTGTGTTGGCCAACCTTGAGGGCAGCACTCACTAAACCCTCCAGAATATCCTTCAAAGAAATTCCTGAATATAGAGCCGCCGGATCGATTCTTAAAAGTTAATGACGTAAACGGGGCCAAACCTCTGGTAAAATTTCCATGCAAATATGTCCGTAAAGTCTAACCGATCAGACATCGTCCTTGATAGAGGTATTACAATGAAATAATATAAGTATTATTATAGGTATAATAGGTATAACAATAATATATTTTGTATTACTATACAACCAATAACAATGATATTGATAATAATATTAATAATGATAATAACTACAATAATAGCAATAATAATTGATAGCAATAAATGCTAACATTGATAATGTTAGTATTTTTATTGGAAATGTCGAAAATTCGTTTCTGATCGAAATGAAAATGATTAGTTTTAAAAACATCATCATTTTTGCTATAATTGCTATCATTGTCATCATTACTGATATCCTTATCGTTGTTATCACTTTCATAATTACAAATATCATTATTCGTATTTCATTATTACTATTTTTATGAACATACAATCGTTGTCGTCTTAGCTTAGAAAAATCATTATTACTCTCATCATTATTATTGTAATCATTATCATTATGATATCATAACAATTTTATTATCACCATAAGTTTAATACTATTATTATCATCGTTTTTATTGGTACCCAGACAGTTTGCCTACGGACAGTTTGCCTACGGACATTTGCCTACGAACATTTGGCCTACCGGACAGTTTGCCTACCGGACATTTTGCCTACCGGACAATTTGCCTACGGACACTTTGCCTACGAACACTTTGCTAACTAACTAACCTAACCCAACCTAACCTAACCTAACCTAACCTAACCTAACCTAACCTAACCTAACCAAGGTAAAGAAATGTTTTTCCTGTAGAAACACTGAGGCAAAATGTCCGTAGGCAAAGTGTCCGTAGGCAAATTGTCCGGTAGGCAAAATGTCCGGTAGGCAAACTGTCCGTAGGCAAACTGTCCGGTAGGCAAATTGTCCGTAGGCAAATTGTCCGTAGGCAAACTGTCCGTAGGCAAACTGTCCGGCCACGGTTTTTATTACCATTTCATTATCAGCAGTATTAGTAAAGTACTTCCATTTTTTTTTTTACATCACAAAGGACTGGCTTAATCCCCCCCCCAAAAAAAAATGTAACAAAAAGCCCGCTTAGTTGCCAGTCCCTGTAAAGTAGACAGTAAGAGAATATATAAAGAAGGGGTGGGCCAATTTAGTTCAAGAGGTGTCTTGTAGCTCCTCTCTTGAAAACATTTAAGCCGTAGCAGTGGCGTAGCTACGGGGGGGCATGGGTGGGCACGTGCCCCCCCACGAAAAGCCGGTGCCCGCCCAGGTGCCCTGGGCGATACTGGCCACGGCTGCCGTGTGGCGTGGGAACCGTGTTCCACTAGGTAGGACTGAGGGAGCATGCATGGAGTATTATGAATAATTTCTACTGATGACTTACCCTCGACCTCAAATACAATAGATATTGTATCCCAATGAGCAAACTAGAGAGCTAAAACGACTTTCAGATAACAGATGGGCTTGCAGGTATGATATTTGCAAAGTAATGAAAGAGAGACTGAATGCCGTTGTGCGTGTTCTAGAAGGTTTAGCAAATGACTGCAATGCTGATAGAGCTATTGATACAAGAGGACTTTTAGGTCAAATAGATGCTGGGTTTGCTATGAAGCTAGCCATTATGACACATATTTTTGGTAGGATAAATCAGTTATCAAATTTGCTACAATCAGCCAATCTTGACATGGTATAAGCTGTAAAATTAATTGAAACTGTAAGAGCCCACCTTGAAGATATGCGGTCAGACCGTCTCTTTTGATGCTTTGTGGGATGAAGTTGAGAGAAACTCAGCAGCTCATGGTTTTGATACTTCAGAGTGTAGAATGTGTAGATCACCAAGGAAACGGAAACTGTCAACACAATTGCAGGATTTTGTTGTTACTGATTCTATTGGAAAACAGTCAGGGAGCACACACTCTGATTTCAGTGTTACGGATTCAACACGAATCAACTTCTTCTATCCTATTCTAGATCATGTGTTAACAGAAATGACAAGGCGCTTCAGTAATGAAGCATGTGAACTTTTGAAAGCATTACAGGCACTGAATCCACAAAGTACTGAGTTCTTATCTTATGAGAAAATGTCTGGACTTATTCATGCATTTCGTGCTAATGAGGAAGATCTTAACCATGAGCTGCACTCTGCAAAACGCATGTTAGAAAGACGCTATAAGGATGTAAGTGACAATGAAAAGCCCAAATCACTGTTAGATTTAGTGAGAATTATTGGTCTATATGAAGAGGCATTTCCTGAGTTCTACAGACTAGCCAAAATTTCTGTAGTATTACCTGTGTCATCAGCTTCAGCAGAGAGAAGCTTCTCTGCTCTGAAATTAATCAAAACTACACTGAGAAATACAATGGGCAATGAGAGATTAGGTATTCTTGCTGTGTTGTCAATTGAAAGCAGGCGAGTTAAAAGCCTTGATTTAGAAGTATTTGTTGATAAGTTTGCTGAGAACCACAAGAACAGAAGAATTTTGCATAAGTGAGGTATTCTCACTTTCTCAGTGGAAAAAAAAAAAATCTTTGCCTGCTGCTTTAAAACTTCTGCATTATTCTTTATTTTCAGTATCAATTATGTTATTTCCATTTTGTATAAGTGGTAATATATGTATTTAATTTTTGGTCATGACTGCTTTATTTCGTTCTCCATCAGCAACTGGATGATACCCTACAGTACTCAACACACACTCCTAGAATAAAATCTAATAACCTTCCATAGTCCATATGACATCAGATATACTCTTGATATTGGTCAGAATGCAAAATAGGCAAGGTGGGGGGGGGGTCTTGGCACTGTAAGTGAAAGTAAGTCCCCAGTCCCCACCAAACTCCCCAGCTGTATGGGCTTGTTCGGCTCATCTAGTGCCCCCCCATAGTCAGCTGTGCCCCCCCAGGTGCCCCCTCAATGATAAATACCTAGCTACGCCACTGAGCCGTAGACAGGAGAAAAACTAGAAACAAAAAGAGAGTTCAATAGTTTACCAGTGAAGGGGATGAAAGAGTGAAGATACTGGTTAATTCTTGAATTAGGTAGATGGACAGAATAGGAATGAGAATGAGTAGAAAGTCTTGTGAAGCGAGGCCGCGGGAGGGGGGGAGGCGTGCGGGTTAGCAAGTTCAGAAGAGCAGTGAGCATGAACATTACGGTAGAAGATAACAAGAGATGCAACATTGCGGCAGTGATTGATCGAAGACAAAAGATTGAAGACAGTCAGTCAGAGGAGAGGAGTTGATGAGACGAAAAGCTTTAGACTCAACCCTGTTTAGGTACCATTAGTACCATCATTGTTGTCAATATTTTTGTTACTATCATTATTGATGATGAGAAGAAAAAAAATCTATTTTTTTTATTATTAATAAAAAAAAAATTAGCATTGCTATTTTTGCTATAGTAACATTAATAAGACAAATAACTATTTCAATTCAGCTAAGTGGAAGGACCTGAGGCAGTACTACTCTGATTTTCCATGGAATGATTATTGCTTCCATGTCAGAGACCCATCTCTTTGTGCAGAGCGCATTACTGAGGTTATTGTCTTTGGCATGGAGTTACCTACATTCCTCACACTTTTTCTAATCATAAAGCTCGTCAACCTTGGTTTAACTCTGCTTGTTCTCATGCTGTCCAAGATAGAGAGGTGACTCACAGACGGTACCGTAACCATCCATCTCCTGAAGCTCATGCCCACTATATTTCTGCCCGTAATCATGCCAAATCTTTACTTCAACTTACCAAAAACTCTTTCATTCATAGAAAATGTCAAAATCTTTCTGAATCAAACTCCTCGCGTGACTTCTGGCATCTAGCTAATAACATCTCTAACGAGTTGATTTCTTCATCTTTCCATCCTATGCTTCACCCAGATGGCTCCACAGCTGTCTCATCTATTTCCAAAGCTGAACGTTTTGCTCAAACCTTTGCTAAAAATTACACTCTGGTTGATGATGTTCCTCCTTCTCCTCCACCCTCTGAATATATTATGCCTATTTTTAAGATCCCTCGTAATGATGTTTTCTTTGCCCTTTCTGGCTTAGATCCTCGGAAGGCTTACGGTCTTGACGGAGTCCCTCCTATTGTTCTCAAAAACTGTGCTTCTGTGCTTGCACCTTGCCTAGTCAAACTTTTCCGTCTCTGTCTATCTATTTCCACCTTTCATTTTTGCTGGAAGTTGGCTCACATTCAACCTGTTCCTGAGAAGGGTGACCGCTCTAATCCTTCAAACTACCGTCCGTATAGCTTTGGCTTCCTTCCTTTCTAAAGCTTTTAAATCTATACTTAATAAGAAGATTCTTAATAAGCATCTTGCTGCTCACAATCTTCTATCTGATCGTCAGTACGGTTTCCGTAAAGGGCGATCTACAGGCGATCTTCTAGCTTTCCTAACTGAATCTTGGTTATCCTCCCTTAGGAGTTTCGGTGAAACATTTGCTGTTGTCCTTGACATATCAAAAGCTTTTGAAAGAGTCTGAAACAAATAATTAACTACCCTCATTCGGTTTCTATCCTTCTCTCTGTACCTTCATCTTAAGTCCTTTCTAACCGTTCTATTGCAGCTGCTGTAGACGGACATTGTTCTTCTCCTAAATCTATCAACAGTGGTGTTTCTCAGGGTTCTGTCCTATCACCCACTCTCTTTCTATTATTCATTAATGATCTTCTAAGTCTAACTCAATGCCCTATACACTCCTACGCTGATGATTCTACCCTGCATTTTTCAACGTCATTCATTAGACGTCCAACTCAAAAGGAACTAAGTGATTCACGGAGAAATGCCACAAAGCGCCTAACTTCTGATTTCTCTATAATTTATAATTGGGGTAAAGCAAACCTTGTTGTGTTCAATGACTCAAAAACCCAATTTCTTCCCCTATCAACTCGACATAACCTTTCAGACAACTATCCCCTCTTCTACAATGAACATACTAGGAGTATCCTTTACCAAAAATCTGAACTGGAAATCTCACATCTCATTTCTTGCTAAAACAGCGTCTATGAAGTTAGGTGTCCTGTGGCGTCTGCGTCCATTTTTTTCTCCCTCCTAGCTGCTTGCTCTGTACAGGGGCCTGATCCGCCCATGTATGGAGTATGCCTCTCATGTTTGGAGGGGATCCACTCACAGCCCTCCTAAACAGGGTTGAGTCAAAAGCTTTTCGTCTCATCAACTCCCCTCCGCCCAGGGGGAGTGGGAGTGGAGGGGCCCAATCTAATATGGGAGCCATCTTGATACTCTACTTTGGATGTACATATGTAATGTAATGTAATATAAGTCGTCGGAAGGTGAAAAAATTGAAACATGATTCAGATTAAGATAGGAATGCTAGACGATCGCCAGCATATCACCCTTTACGGAAACCATACTAACGATCAGATAAAAGATTGTGACCAACAAGTACTTACAAATCTTATTAAGAATATATTTAAAAGCTTTAGGGAAGTCAAAGCTATTGGACGGTGGTTTGAAGCTTTACAACTGTCACCCATTTTAAGAACAGGTTGAATTTGAACAGACTTTCAGCAAGAAGGAAAGGTGGAAGTATATATATACAAAGATGGAAAAGTTTGAGCAGGCAGGGTGCAAGTACAGAAACACAGTTTATAAGAAAAATAGGAGGGACACCGTCAGGACCGTAAGCCTTCCGAAGATCAAGGCCAGAGAGGGCATATAAAATATCATAACGAAGGATCTAATAACAGGCATACTATAGCCAGAAGTTGGAAAAGGAGGAACAAACAACCCCTTCATCATCCCAAGTTCAATTTCAGATTTTTTTCAGAGATGTTTCAGGGATGCTTGCGTACATAGTTTTTCAGCCTCAAAAAAGTTAACACTGAGTGGATATCTGTCAAAGTGACCTTTGGTTTATGTATCCACTATATCAAGTATGAAACCGTCGCTCCAGTTTCACTGATATGACCTCAAGGTAAGGTGAAAGTCTTGAAGATGATAAAATGTTCTCGAGTATCATAAGGTGATATATTATAGCAATGTCTTGATATGAATTTTGACATATGTCCATCTACGAATGATAATGATTATTACTTCAGTGATTAATTGATATAGATGTGAAATTACCCACAAATCCACTCGTTGACATTCATGTAGTAATTGCATTTACAACAGATATAACAAATGATCCAATTTTAAGTGAAAAGGAATGTATTTTTTAATTCGTAGTATTCACAGACCCTCATCAAAAGAAACATATTCCAAAACAAGGCATACATCCAAATAATCATGCAATATCTTTCATCAAAATATACCAAATCAAATATATTTCCAGTACACTTTCCTCACTGTAGATTTTTTTTTTCCTGAGTGATTGACTTACATTTCCATGATCTTTCATTTTTCTCTCCTGGCCATTAATTTTGGTTCATCCATAATTTTCTTTGAAGTAAATCATATTTGGTCTAAGAAGGGACAATCTCACTTGTTTAACTTGCATCTGAGAGACTGCTGCCACAGCTGACAACTTTACACTATGGCAATATTTTAACACTGCATTACATATGATACTTTTTTTCAAAATTATATTATTTTATTGTTAGATGCTATCAAAAACATTGCTATAGAAGTTAGGTATATCACTCTTACGTATAATATTACCAATGTGATATCTAAAGTCAATACCTTCAAGCCATATGGATAGGTCGCATATGAAGGACATGATGGAGTGTTACAAGATAACTGTGAATTTATCTTAATACATAACGTATTACACTTTCAATAATGAACATATTTAATTATAATGGTAAGTATGTGTAATAAGTTCTATTTTTTCTATAGAGTGGGATATTACTTTTATTTTTAAGTTGGAGCCTATAGCGCCTGTAAGCTATTATTTTCCTTTTCAAGGTTTTTTATCATCTTTCTTTGAGGGGTCAGGT
>JACEEZ010015961.1:197500-227500 GCA_016584305.1 Chionoecetes opilio
CCACAGAGGACGGCAGCCGAGGCCTACGAAAGAGAAGGCCTGGTCAGTGGGGGGGTGAGAGATTGATGACGCGAGAATAGTCACGGCCATGTTATACAAGGCCTGAGTGACGTGACGACACAGTCTCGTGACGTCATCAGCCATGGTCATATTACCCGCTCCGTCCTCTCCCTCGCTCTGTCTGTCCCACGTATACTTTACAGTAATTTATAAATGCTATTTATAAATGTTATCTTCGTAAATGTTTGTTCTATAATATTATCAAATAAAAAACAGTAAAACACGCTAAAGAAATGCCATTACGAGACTGAAAAAATATGCATGAACTTCAACTCTTTGCCATTTAAAACTTTGCGAGTCAACATTTACCATGAAACATATCAATAGAAGCGCAATTTTATTAGCTTTCCATTGATATATTTCGTTATCTGATAAATGAATTAGAACCATGCATAAATTAGCGTTAGATAAATAAATAAAATCATCAATCGGGTAATTTTCCCGATTGATGATGTTATTTATTTAGTTAACGCTAATTTATGCATGGTTCTAATTCATTTATCAGAAAACGAAATATATAAGTTAATAAATAACATCATTACATACATTACCGTTAACAAAATAAATAAAATCATCAATCGGGTAATTTTCTCGATTAATGATGTTATTTATTCACTTATATATATCGTTTTCTGATAAATGAATTAGCACCATGCATAAATTAGCGTTAACTAAATAAATAACATCATCAATCGGGAAAATTACCCGATTGATGATTTAATTTATATATTTAACGCTAATCTATGCATAGTTCTAATTCATTTATCAGATAACGAACTATATCAATGGAAAGCTAATAAAATTGCGCTTCTATTGATATGTTTCATGGTAAATGTTGGCTCGCAAAGTTTTAAATGGCGAAGAGTTGAAGTGAATAATAAGTTCATGCATATTTCTTCAGTCTCGTAATGGCATTTCTTTAGCGTGTTTTACTGTTTTTTATTTGATAATATTATAGAACAAACATTTACGAAGATAATATTTATAAATAGCATTTATAAATTACTGTATAATATACGTGGGACAGACAGAGCGAGGGAGAGGACGGAGCGGGTGAGATGACCGAGGCTGATGACGTCACGGCCCTTCGCTCAGGCCTGTATAAGAAGGCCGTGGAACAGTACGGCCTTATTTCTATCCTTTACAGGTTATATCATTTCTCCTCCTCCTCCTCATTCTTCTCCTCCTCCTCCTCATTCTTCTTCCTCCTCCTCCTCATTCTTCTCCTCCTCTCTCTTCATTCCCTCATTCTTCCTTCTAACCATAATTATCTCTCATTACTCATTATTCTCATCATAATATCGTATTACATCTTTTCCTATCTTCCCTCTCTTCCCTCCTTCCTTCCTTCCCTCCTTCCTTCTCTCCCATTATTCTCTCCTTCCTTCCTTCCCTCCTCCCATTCCTCCCTCCCTATATTATATTATATATATATTATATATATATATATATATTATAATATATATATATATATATATATATAATATATATATATATATATATATATATATATATATATTTATATATATATATATGTTGAAATTATAGTAATAATTAACGTGAACTCACCTTGCTATTAACTCAAGAACTACCTAAGCTGCACTGATACCCTATTTAGACGCTAACTAAGGTATACTCAGCAGTGGCAGATGGGTTGATGATTTGAAGGCTTGATTATTATTTGAGGAAGTGTTGACGACGACTACGACGATGTGAGGAAGTGTTGACGACTACGACGTGCACAGCACGTCGTAGTCGCTGCGGTACACGGAATGGCAGGGCTGGTGGCTGTGGTATACCTAATGGCGGCGATTGTGGTTGGCCGGTGTAGGGTATCTCTATATAGAGGGTAACGCCATTCATAGGCCCTATGTTAAACGCTACTGGGCGCCATCTTGGCGCCAAGGCCTCTTCGTTCACCCAAGACCCGGGGAAGTTCTCAAGGCATTACCCGGCAGTATATCATGTTATACATGTATAAAGGATAGACTGTTATCTTCGGAAATGCTTGTTCTATAAGATTATCACATAAAACATAGTAAAACACATTAAATAAAGGTCATTATGAGACTCTGAAGAAATATGATGAACTTAACATTCACTTAAAACTCGTCGTCATGTATAACTTGGTGGGACAGCTTATAAGATGGCAGATATCAATAGAAGCAGAATTTAATTAGCTTTCCATTGACATATTTCGTTTTCTGATACATACAATAATACCATGCAAACATTAAGGTTAACTAAATAAATTGCTCTCTCCTGCTCTCTCTCTCTCCGACCGCTCTCTCTCTCTCTCTCTCTCTCTCTCTCTCTCTCTCTCTCTCTCATCTTCTCTCTCTCTCTCTCTCTCTCTCTCTCTCTCTCTCTCTCTCTCTCTCTCTCTCTCTCCGTGAAAGAGAGAGAGAGAGAGAGAGAGAGAGAGAGAGAGAGAGAGAGAGAGAGAGAGAGAGAGAGAGAGAGAGAGAGAGATATAAGTGAAAGAGAGATGAGTGAGAGATATGAGAGAGTAACCAAAAAACCTTTATAATTATTTCCTTCTCTCTCTCTCTCCTCTCTTTTTTTTTTTTTATTATTTTATTTAAACAACTGACATGGTATACATGGGGCTACAAATAGCAAAGAGGTTGTTGAAGGCAATGGGTGGCAGAAGCTAAAGATGTCCCCTGTCCCGGGGACATCTATCTGAAAGCTATGCCTTATAGGATAAACTAAATATATAATGTTACAGACTGAGGGTCACTGTCCGTCACAGGCACTTTTCAGGCGCACTATTTACACGTAACTGTGTCAATGTATGTGTCTCTCTCTCTCTCTCTCTCTCTCTCTCTCTCTCTCTCTCTCTCTGGTATTCATTGTTGTAGTATACTTAACTACTTAACTATAGTACATCCTTCCCCTTCTAATTAATTGTATCCGTAGCGATCTGGCTTGTGGGTTACTCTTGAGGATCTCCTCAGCGGAGGTGGCAACGTCTGGGCAGCCTCGGAAATCCCAAGTGTTGTATCGACGTTGTTCGGGGGCAACGCTGCAGGTGGCCCTTCAGTGGAACACGGAGGCTGCACCACAGATGTCGGAGAGGGAGAGGACGGCCTGGTTAATGGGGGGCACGTGGACTGTAAGGCAAGTTCCAATGAGTGCCTGGTAGCTGTAGCCCCTTCCGTTGCTCCAGACGTAGTGTCCGGCTGCCTCCCTTGATCTACCAGTGGCTGCTGATGCTGTTGCTGTGGCGGTGGCGGCGGCGGAGACGTGCAGACAGGCCTCGGGCTATCAGGAATAATCATATATCTCAGTCTGATATGGTCAACATGTCTCCTAAACTCTCTTCCATCTAACAAAGTTACCACACGAGGAACCTAAGCTCTCAGTCACAGTACCGGGCAACTATTTAGCTCCTTCTCTTGACTTTGGTAGAGAAAATACATAAACAGAATCACCCACCTTAAAAGATCTCGGTCTTGCCTGCTGATCGTACCACAATTTCTGCTTTATCAGATAATGCTCCACCTTCTCCCTTCTTGCGTCCTTCATCAGTAGGTCTAAGTGGGTTCTCATCGCTCGGCTAAATATCAGTTCTGCTGGGCTGCTACCTGTAGTGCTGTGAGGTGAAGATCTATAGTGAAATAAAAATCTACACAACTTTTCGTCCAGGGACCCATTTTTCAGTTTTTTCATTCCTTGTTTAAAAGTTTGGACCACCTGTTCCACTAAACCGTTGCTTTTTGAAGACCAGGGAGGAGAAGTGACATGTTATAAACCATTCAGTGTACAATGTGCTTGAAATTCTGGACAAGTGAAGCAAGGAGCAGTATAACTTACTACCGTGGTAGGAATACCAAAGGTAGGAAAAGAGTGTCTACATTTACCAACCGTAACAGCTGCGGAGACCGACGATGTCCTATGAATGTCAATCCATTTAATGTGAGCGTCGACCATGACAAGCCACATATGTCCCTCCAAAGGACCACAATAGTCAACGTGCAGTCGACTCCAGGGACGCTCCGGCCATGACCACGGGTACAGCTCGATCGGAGGTGACTGAGGCCTCTGTTCTTAGCAAACCCGGCATCCCAAGGCCACTTCTTCCACATCTCTGTCCAGTCCAGGGCCGGTATTACCAAAGAGATCATAGTTAAGAACGTTTATCATAGCTGGAAAAAATGGCCCATTTTTGTCACAACTGGCTGGCGGATATCATAAATTGTGGGGGGACTATCACAAACCGCGCGGGAGGCTAAGAGTGGGTTCACCGAGTTCTAGCGCGACTTATGATAACGACCCCGCGGCTATGATAAACTTTCCCGCTGTCAACATGGCCGAAGTACCGCCACAACAACGCCCTCAACCAAGGAATTATCGCCAACGAAGAGACGTATTTAACGATCTTAGTGATGCAGAGCTGATAAGAAGATATCGTTTAGATCGTGAGGGAATTTTGTTCGTAACTAACCTTGTGCGGGCAGCGTTGGAGAGTGACACTATGAGGAACAATCCACTCACCCCAGAACTGAAAGTGATAATCACACTGCGGTATCTTGCCACTGGAAAAATGCAATTGTGCAGCAGCGATGACCTTGGACCCTCACAGCCCTCTATCAGCAAAGCCATCAGTCAGACAATAGACGCCCTCTGTGATATCAACATTATGAGAAGATTCATCCGCTTCCCCACCACCCAAGATGTTATAGAACAGAACAAGGCAGATTTTTTTAACATCTCAAGATTCCCACATGTTATTGGTGCCGTAGATGGGACATATGTAAGAATTAAGGCACCAAAAGAAAATGAAGAGGTTTTTGTTAACCGCAAAGGATATCACAGCATCAATGTGCAAGTAGTTTTCGATGCAAAGTGCAAACTATTGGGTATCCTTGCCAAGTGGCCGGGCTCAGTGCACGATTCACGCATCCTGAATGACAGTGGCGTGACAACACTGTTTGAGAGAGGATATACGCCCGCAGGATGTCACTTGTTTGGAGATCATGGATATGGAGGCAAGACATGGCTCCTGACACCATACCTGCGACCACGGCCCGGACATCAGTCACGCTACAACATGTATGTATTGATTTTGTTTTTTATTATATGTCACTGACATTAAACTTGCAAATCTAACCAATTTATCCTATCCTATACCGAACAAAAATGTACTAAACCTTACCTCAACGCAATTTTTACTAATGTCTTTTATATTTATTATGGTCAAAATGACCTAAGGAAGCCACACACCCTGCCTCCCCTTCTACTCAAGTCAGCTGATTGGTGCATTCCTCGTATCATCACTATCAATCACAATATCTTCACTACTTAACAGCGGCGTGACCACTGGACAGAGCAATCTTCACTACAAAAGGGTGACAAAATCAGAAATCCCTCTGTAGTGAAGATTGCTGTGTCGAGTGGTCACGCCGCTGTTAAGTAGTGAAGATATTGTGATTGCTAGTAATGATACGAGGAATGCCCCAATCAGCTGCCCCGTAGAACATAAGAACATAAGAACATAAGAAATAAATAAAGCTACAAGAGGCCGCGAGGCCTACACGTGGTAGTTCCTGTCACCTAACACTACCTACATCCACCTTTCATCCCCATCCATGAACCTATCCAGCCCCTCTTTAAAGCTCCCTAATGACTCTGCACTAACTACTTGTCTACTGAGTCCATTCCATTCATTTTACCACCCTATTTGTGAACCAGTTTTTCCCTATTTCCTTTCTAAATCTTTCCAGCTTGAATCCATTACTTTTTTAATCCTAATCCATTAATTTTTATTAGAATAGAAGGGGAGGCAGGGGGCGTGGCTTCCTTACTGCATTTTGACCTTAATACAAAAAATAAGACTATAACTACATGTTATCTTTATTTTAGCGCCCATAAGAAGACACGGTGCATTGTGGAACGAGGGATAGGGCAACTCAAACGGCGTTTCCACGTCCTACACAGTGAAATAAGAGTTACCCCCCCCTCTAAAGGTCTGCAAGATCATACATGTATGCGGCATGCTCCACAACATATGCCAAGACAGAAATATCAACATTCCTGTGGATGAGGAGTATGATGTTGTTGGGGAAGCTGAGGATGATGTGGCAAGACGTGCAGTAGTGCGAGCACCCCGAGCAGTGCCACTCCCTCAGGCTGTACGTCGCAATGCTGCTCGCTTGTATCGAGATGACTTCAGCTACTTGCATTTCAGGTACGTTGCTACACAATAAGTTCATACCAATATACACAGCCAATGGAAAGTGTCCCAAAAGTATTGGAAGATACCTTAATCCTTTGATAATGACTACAATAAAATGCAGAGGTTGTTTAATTAACCTTGAAATTAATGTTAAATGATGGTTTTCATTAAGTTAAATCACGGAAATTCAAAACACCAAGCACCATTCCTCTACAGCATATTTTTTTTCTTTTGCAGCAATGAAGTCTGAAACATCCTCCTCTTCAGGCATGCAACAGTGCATATAAAGGTATTGCTTCACAACTTCCTCTATTTTTATTTTCTCCAGTATATCATACCTTAGAGCTAACTATATAATCTAAACATTGAGGTATGGGGTGTTAGGGAATAATGAAGTATCTGAAGACTTATCATTTATTTCCTTATTGAAACTAGACAAGTTGTCTGTTATGAGAAGACTTAAGAAATGGGTTCTGCCATCTTTGTGGAGTAATAAAAGGTAAAGATGGGGGCATACGCTATGCTGCGCGTGGCCTTCGGTGCTCATCTCCGTAGCATTAGCCCTTTGAGCCTGTGGTGGGTGGGTGAGGACCCGTTCCTGCTTTACCCAATAATTCCTACCCAAAAACTTAATAAAATCTAAAAGAAAAAATAAGGCTACGAAGGCTATGCACGGTGTGTGTGCCTATAATGACACCAACAAAGCCATATGGCAAAGGCAAGGGGAAATAGACATCATTGGTGCTATGTGCCCATGTGCACTAACACTGGCAGGTCAACACCTGGGAAGATATTCATCATAATTCCCAAAGATTATAAGATAAGGAAGCAATAGTGGCTGGCTAAGCCGATTGTGTTGTGGTTGATGTATACACTCGGGCCTGCTCGGTTCCCAAGCCTGTGTAACACCATTGCTTCCTTATCTTGTAATCTTTGGAAATTATGATGCATATCTTCCCTGGTGTTGACCTGCCAGTGTTAGTGCACATTGGCACATAGCACCAATGATGTATATTTCCCCTTGCCTCTACCATATGGCTTTGTTGGTGTCATTATAGGTAAACACACCGTACACAGCCTTCGTAGCCTCCCGCACCTGTACGACTCGTGACAGCACGACCATGTCTTAGCTTTTTGCAGTCACGTGACATTAAGGCAACTTTAAACCTTATTTGTATATATTCCTTGCCTTTTTTCTTTGAAATGATGTTTAGAATGATTTTTAACAGTTTAGGAAAAATTGTGTGAGGCAACTTGTCCATTATTGCACATTAAAAAAAAATAAAAAAATACAGTCGGCGCATCTCGACGTGATCGTGGTGGGTCGCGTGTGGCCAACTTGGGTGACAAATTTTTATTTAGTCAGTGTCCGCCACATATAAGCCGCGCGTGAAATAATGACTCTATGTAATTTTCTCAAGTTCTTGGCCGTTGCTTTGATTGACAATAATGGTCAGTTTTAATTATGCTTGACTGAGGGGGACTTGTGCCTTCTCATCAAGTACCACCACCCTTGCCCCCTCTGCGGCTGTGTGCAACACTTACAAATCTGCACTTGCAAATCTTCCGCCATGTCAAAGGCTTACACAAGTGAGGATAACATAGTGAGAGTGATTGAGTTTTATAAGTACTATGGAAATAAGGCACCAGTTGGAACTTCCAACTGGTGCCTTATGTGAGGCAAAATCCTATCACTATCTTGGGATGCCATCCCCCCCCGTGTTTGTGGCGCGGTATCTCGCGCTCCACATATGCCTTAGGCATAGACACAAGGCGGCGAACTGTAACTAGGTATACGTCAGTTTGCTCACTTATTTCTATAGTACTTATAAAACTCAATCACTCTCACTATGTTATCCTCACTTGTGCCTTTGACATGGCGGAAGATTTGCAAGTGCAGATTTGTAAGTGTTGCACACAGCCGCAGAGGGGGCAAGGGTGGTGGTACTTGATGAGAAGGCACAAGTCCCCCTCAGTCAAGCATAATTAAAACTGACCATTATTGTCAATCAAAGCAACGGCCAAGAACTTGAGAAAATTACATAGAGTCATTATTTCACGCGCGGCTTATATGTGGCGGACACTGACTAAATAAAAATTTGTCACCCAAGTTGGCCACACGCGACCCACTACGATCACGTCGAGATGCGCCGACTGTATTTCAATTTTTTTGAACTACTAAAACTACACTACTCTTTTGAAAACTAAACATGCTTATTCTGTAGCTTAAAGTTTGCTATCTTAAGTTTGTAATATTCTGCCCTAACCTTTTCTGTTTCGATTTTTTGTTCATATGCCTTTTTTTGCATAATGGCAGCATTTATCTCCTCCATCACTAGCTGTTTTCTGTCAGCTTCAATGGAGGCGCATGCTGGAGCAGAAATGGTGGGCGTTGACATGGATGCCACATCTATGGATGCCTCGCAGACGTACAACACTTCCGTGCCTTCTTCTAAATTGCTGTCTGCTGGTGTGGACGGCTCGGTGCTGTGGCCTGCTGGTGACGACGCCAGCTCTAATGGGTCCTGGCTGTGCTCCGAGATCATTGACTGATCACTGCAAGAAATAAATACTGTCATAATCTGAATGCATAAGTATGCAGATATTAAACATATGGGAGCTAACAAACGTCATTTTCATCTTCCATTGACTTGATATAGAATTACCTGCTGAAAGTTATCAATTCATTCGATACAGTGTTTTGTAAGGATGTCTTAATAGCATGTTAAGACATGGCAGGCACTTGGTTTTGAAACATCATGCATAAGAGCAGTATATACATAAAAATAATTAATGGCAAACATACCAAACATGAGTCATGTGATAAAGCAAGATCTTGAGAGTTTAAGAGTTTAACAGTGAATGCTTAGAATTTCTAATCATGATGTTTGTCTGCTTATTACTTACGGCTGGGCAGCCACATAACCCTTTTCAAATTTTACAGGCCATGTTGCAAGACTAGTGTTGTCGCTTTGGTTAGATTAGACTTATGTAAGGATAAGGTTATGTTCAGATTAAATAGGTTTACATCAAGGTACCTTTTGGTTGAACTGAGAACAAAGATTCTTTAGCGTGGTTAGGATAACCACGGTGGATGTCGATCCTCCCATTGACGAAACCGCACCCTCTCTTGACGAAGTCAGAGAGGCTGTAGCAAAGTTGAGGGGTGGAAAGGCAGCTGGTGTCTGTAATATCAGTGCGGAGCTCCTCAAAGCTGGGGGTGAGGCCATGAATCGCAGTTTGCATGCTGTCCTGACTGCAGGGCATGTGGCACGCTACCCTGAAACCGATCCTTCCCATCAGGTTGTATCTGTAGGAGATAATCCGGCGTGGAGGAGGCCAAGGGGGCGCCCACAAGGCTCGTGGCTGGGGCAAGTTGATGCTTCCTGTCAAGAGCTGCTTGGTATGGGAAGGGAGCCTGCATGGGGACTTGCGCGTGGTGACCCCCGGGAGTGGCGTCGTTGGATGGGCGAAGCGACGTGCCCCCCGGCGTGTGCCCCCAATGATTGATGATTGATTGTTAGGATAACATCATTATGATAAGGTGATATTGGTATACATTACGCAATCTCAGTTAAATTAAGAGCAACTATTATTTTTCATGAAATTAACAAGCATAAGCTTGCCATATAATCACTACCTACTTAAATGTTTCAAAGGGGCCCATGTTTATGAAGGAAACATTCTATTCCTTCCTCTATAATCAATGGGCGAACAGTAGATCTGCTCCAATTGGTTAGCTTAGACCAAGTTAACAAAGGTAGGAGTTAGGTTCTATTAAGTTAACTCGTATACTGTTTTGATGTGTAAAAGTATAAACTAAGTAGAGTTTGATTTCAATTCAATCATGTTTCCCCACCGATGCACTACAAAGTAAGAAATGGGAGCCACTGTTTAGGTAGACAGAACTCGCTACTTACATAAATGAAGCAGTGCCTTTAGACAAGTCCATCCCCATCGTGCCATCAATGCCTGCGACAGACTCATTCTCCTCCCCAAGTATGTCTGCCACAAGCTCATCTAGTTTGTCGAGTGGAGGAGGACAAGGAACACCACCTAAAAAAATAATCAAAGATTATTTCTACAATAAAAAAAGGCAGAAGAAAAACAATTATAAATTATAATGTCATGTTATGTAATTGTATGATGCTCAATCTAACATCACATAATCTTTGCTAGTGCTGTACAGTTTATCAATAATCAATAAAATCACCAGCTGCATCTGAAATGTGCAGTTAATCACTATAGATTTCCTTAAATGAATGATTTTTATGTTCATCATTTTGTGTCCTAACTTCTCCATGCAAGACAATCAATGGGGTTGAAGAAAGTCTTGTCACTATTGCTGTCATTTCAATTGATCATAGAAGCTAATCCTTGCATAGTGACTAGTCTTTGACCAAAGAAAAAGGAAAAAATGGTGATATAATAGTTTTAGATCTACACCATGGATTTCCTGGTAAATTTCCAGTAATGCACCCGTCTCAAGCGTGTGGGCCTTTGACTTTGGGGGAAATGACCTTGTGATTTGGGCGAAATGTACATTTTTGTTTCCCACAGCATCCTGTTAATTTCTCTTACGATACAATTCTCTTAAGTTACAATTTGATGTATTTAAAAACAAGAGCGGGATGCTGATAAACAAAATAATAGGTACCAAAGAATGAGCTATGTAGCTACCTTTTAGAACACAAAAGTACTTACCAGTTTTATTTCGGTACTCCTTGTGTTGCTGCAGCCTTGGTCGGGATTTTGACGAGATGGTAAACCACCGCTTTAGGACCTCCTTCTTGGAACTTCCTTCTTGTAGTGCTCATTGATGAGATCCGTGATGGTCTCCCATATATCCATCTTAGCCCGGTTTGAAACTCCGGGCTTCTTGAAGTCCTTTCTTAATATATACATATTGTCTCTGTACAGCTGGACCAGAAGGAAGGACTCCTCCTCCGTCCAGTTAGCCTTCCTTTGGCGATAAGGTGTCATCAATGAGGCATCCATCTATATATCTTGGTAATTTACTAAAAAAAACCTTCGAGCGCTTACTGTTGACTTTTTGTTACACTTGAATGTTGTTTACATGCTCTTCAACGGGATTACATATGAAGGATTATTATCCGGGATGGATTACTATTTTACTCCCTCTGTCACTATCCTTAATATGTTATTGACATAGGAAAAATATCTAAATCCATATAACGCAGTCAATAGCCGAATATATCACTTAAAATACTATTTGAAGAAAACAGTACCGCTATATTTAGCAGACGCCTATGATAAACAATTGTGCTAGATTCCAAACTTATGATAAATGGCGTATGATAAATATTTATCATATCCAAGAGTTATGATAAATATTTGTCATAGCTATGATAAAGTTTTGGTAATACCGGCCCAGGCCACCAAAAGTAAGATCTGCTACGACTTTTCATTTTACAAATCCCTAAATGTCCTTCCAAAGACTACTCTATACTGGACTTGCTACTCGTGCCCCGCGCCAACCTGCCCATGACCAGTGGAGGCCAGTTATGCGATTCCTGCCATTTTCGAACATCACCCCCATTTCCCTTTATGTGGTTTATCAGTATAAATGATATACCGTTATCTTCGTAAATGTTTTTTCTATAGTATTATCAAATAAAAAACAATAAAATACACTAAAGAAATGCCATTATGAGAGAGTGAAGAAATATGCATGAACTTAATATTCATTTAAACTCTTCGCCATTTAATATTTTGCGCGAAAACATTTTAGATGAAACATATCAATAGAAGCGGATTTTCATTAGCTTTCCATTGATATATTTCGTTTTCTGATAAATGAATTACCACCATGCATAAATTAGCGTTAACTAAAAAAATGACATCATCAAACGGATCGGCAAGTAAAAAAAGTGTTCCATGAATACAGTAGACTATGGCTTATCAGTATAAATGATACACTGTTATCTTCGTAAATTATTGTTCTATAATATTATTAAATAAAAAACTGTAAAATACACTAAAGAAATTCCATTATGCGACTCTGAAGAAATATGCATGAAATTATATTCACTTAAACACATCGCCATTTAATATTTTGTTTGAAGACTTTTTATATGCAACATATCAATAGAAGCGGAATTGTATTAGCTTTCCAGTGATATATTTTGTTTTCTGATAATTTAATTAGAACCATGCATAAAGTAGCGTTAACTAAATAAATAACATCATCAATCGGGTAATTTTACCAATTGATGAGGTTATTTATTTAGTTAACGCTAATTTATGTATGGTTCTAATTCATTTATCAGAAAAGGAAATATATCAATGGAAAGCTAATAAAATTCCGCTTCTATTGATATGTTTCATGTAAAATGTTTCCTCGCAAAATATTAAATGGCGAAGAGTTTAAATGAATATTAAGTTCATGCATTCTTCAATCTCTCATAATGGCATTTCTCTAGGGTATTTTACAGTTTTTTATTTGATAATATTATAAAACAAACATTTACGAAAATAACCGTATATCATTTATACTGATAAACCACAGGAAGGGAAATGGGGGTGATGTTCGAAAATGGCAGGAATTGCAAAACTGGCCTTCACTGGAAATAGCCCAAAATGAGTAGCAAGTCCAGTATAGAGTAGTCTTTGGTCCTTCAAGTAGCTGTGCCAGCACTGCTTTGCACCCTTGTGGGAGCACAATAATTCTACCTCCCCAAAACAAACACCCATCCTGAACGCTGAGCTCATCCTTTCTGTCCTTATAAGGTTGAATCCCTACTTATGAAGTAGAAATGTAGTGAGGCTAACCTTCCCGAACCATGCGAAGCACACTCGACATCACTGGATCTCTCGAAGTCCATAGACGAACCTGCTCTTGTTTTACTGGACCTGAGTTCAACAACTCCATCAATTGAAGAAATTCAGCAGGCACAGGAACCTCTTTCGGCATGTCTGGCAATGGTAGGCAGCTCAGTGCATCACAATGAGAGTGTAGGGAACCTGGATAATATTTTAGCACATATTTATATGAAGATAACAACACTGCCCAACGTTGTACTCTAGGCGATGCTAATACTGGCAAAGGTTTGTTCTCCCCAAAGAGACCTAGCAAGGGTTTGTGATCAGTCTTTATGACAAATGGACGACCGTAAAGGAAGTAATGCCATTTCTTAACACCCACAATAATATTCAATCCTTCACGATCAGTCTGAGAATATCTCTTCTCCGTGTCGTTCATAGTTCGAAAATAAAAAGCAATAGGTCTCTCTATGCCATCTCTATTCCCCTGGGAAAGAACACAACTAACACCATAGGGACTGGCATCACAAGCCACAATTGTCTCCAATTCGGCATCAAAATGAGCTAAGCATGGCGCTGCCAGGATCATCTGTTTGGCTTTATGAAATGCTTCTTCCTGCTCCTTTTTCCACATCCATTGTTGACCATCTCGTAACAATATATATAAGGGAGCCAATACAGTTGCCACATTACGCAAAAATTTGCTATAATAATTAAGCAAACTAGCCAAGCCTTCAAGGTCTTCCTGTCGGTGGGTTGAGGTGCATTCACTATGGCGGTAGCCTTCTCCTCATTGGGTTGCACACCGTCTCTGTTTATCCGATGCCCCAGGTACGTCACTTGATGCAACCTCAGCTGGCATTTACCCCGGTTGAGGCGAAGTCCTGCTTCACTCATCCTGCGAAGCACCTCGGCTAAGACAGAGTCATGTTCCTCCCTTGTTCGTCCACCTACCACAACGTCATCCAGGAACACGGTTACGGTGGGAAGACCAGCCATAGACTAGACATGAGTTTCTGAAAAATGGCAAAAGCGGAATGAATACCATACGCTTAGTCTAGAAAACATTATAAGTCCCCGATAGGTGTTAATCACACAATACTTCTGAGATTCTTCGCCCAGTTGAGTTTGGTTATATGCATGACTCATGTCCAATTTGGTAAACACTCTGCAACCAGACAATGAGGTAAATAGCTCTTCCACCTTTGGTGGCACCTAACACATGACACACTGACACATCACACACCAAGCTGGTTTGTGCATTCTGGAGCAAGAAGCGAGGTATTCACGTGTTGATGATTCCACACACAAGGCTGGCTGTCCATGTTATCATTATATGGCATGGTGCGGTTACATCGGCAGGACAATATCATCAAAAAGGTGTTGTTGCTATAGGCAGACACACACACACACACATTCTGCTGTTGGTAGATACTAAGAGTCATATTTGGTCATATATGTACATACAATCTCTATTTATTCAGTATCATATATATATATATATATATATATATATATATAATATATATATATATATATATATATATATATATATATATATATATATATATATATATATATATATATATATATATATATATTTCCATCATCACTCTTCCTCCTTAGTTCCGTAGTAAGCTGCTAAACAGACTCTACTGGTCTACTGGCTGACTACTCTTAGCCAAGCTTAAACAGTCGCGCCCATTCATGGGTACTGAACGCGTTCTCTCGTACCTGCCTACCGATTCCGATCAATGTCTTTCATCCTTTTTTGTTAAGTTGTTTAGATAATATGGGAGACAATGTGACATATAAGATATGAGCTTGGATGTTTAATGATTTCTTGATCTCTCCATTATTCTTGCTGCATTTCGTTTTTAGCGCTTCGTGTCCTGGTGGAACGCCGACGTGAATTTCGACAGGGGATGCTTGCAGCCTATGTTGATCTCAAGAAGGCATTTGACTCAGTGCATCGTGAGTCACTGTGGGACCTTCTGCAACTTCGCAGGATTCCTGTAAGGACTATTGGTTTGATGACCGGCCCGTACTCTGGGACTGAGAGTGCTGTGAAGTGTGGGGGAGGTATATCCAGCTTCTTTCCTGTGAATACAGGACTGAGGCAAGGGTGCGTCCTTGCCCCATCACTTTTCAACGCTTGCATGGACTGGGTATTGGACAAAGTTGTAGATCAAAGTGAGTGTGGAGCATCCCTCGGCAACACCAAAATCACCGATCTTGTTTTTGCCGATGATGCAGTAATCTTTGCTGAGTCGCTGGAGGTCCTGGTGATGGCTCTCGAGGCGCTGCACTAGGAGGCAAAGCCTTTGAGACTTGAGGTTTCCTGGTTCAAGACAAAGGTCCAGGTGTTTGGAGGCTTACCAGATGAAACAGTACAGTCTGTTCATGCGTTCGGTGAGGACATTGAGATCTTGGAAAGTTTTACATACCTTGGTAGCGCAGTCCAGAATGACGGCGGGTCACGTCAAGAAGTCTTACGGCGGATTAGCATACACACTAAGAAAAAAAGGTACAACTTTGCTCCTTTAAGGGTGCAAAATGATGTCAGACATTTTAAACCTTTAAGGGTGCAAAGTTGCACCTTAACACTAGGGTGCAGCTTTTGCACCTTATGGTAGGGTGCAACTTTGTACCTTTAAAGGTGCAAACATGCACCTTTAGAGGGGCAAGTTTGAGCAAAATATCTACCTTTAGAGGTGCAACTTTGCACCCTTATCTGTGCAAAACATGCACCTTTAGAGGTACAACTGTGCACCCTGATGGGTGCAAAATATGCACCTTTACCTATAGAGGTGCAACTTTGCATTGAAGTTTGCACCCTTAACCTCTATCTGTAATCTCTAACACCCATCTCTAATGGTGCAGCAGGTTTTGCACCCATGAGGGTGCAAAATGATGTCACGCATTCTGAACCTTTAAAGGTGCAAAGTTGCACCTTAACACTAGGGTCTAGGGTGTAACTTTTGCACCTTATGGTAGGGTGCACCTTTCCTTTAGCGGGGCAATTTTAAGCAAAATATCTACCTTTAGAGGTGCAACTTTCCACCCTAATGGGTGCAAAATATGCACCTTAAGAGGTGCATATTTTGCACCCTCAAGGGTGCAAAAGGAGGTCACAGATTTTGCACTTTTATGGGTTCAAAGTTACACCTTGCCGCTAGGGTACATCTCCTGTGCCAGGTAAGTATGCTTGCCGCGTTGTAAAGGTTTATTGTACAATTAAAACATACAGCATATATATATATACAGTACAAGCATGTACATAAATACACATAGTGCAGCAGCAAAAAAGTACAAAGCGGGCATCAGCCCGCCGGTGAGGAGATTATCCCGTCAAGCTACGGGAGGGTCGCGTGGAGGCGTGGTGATGGTGAGTCACCTGCGTCACTGATCACCCGGCCGGGTGTGGGTGATGTGTCAGCGGGGAGGGGGCGTTGCTCGCAGCACCCCCAACATCACGTCTCTCGGGGTGTGGCGGACCATGAGGGCGGCCCTGCCTTCACGCCCACTCAGCAGCCCCCCACCTGCAGGCTGGGCGGCGAGGGCCGGGCCGGGCCTCAGGGGGGCGGTGGCGGGGCAGGACAGGAGGTAGTGCACCAGTGGGCGACGGGTGTGCATCTCGCAGTGGTCGCACACTTGCCCCTCGAAGTCCTCCTGCAGCTCCTCTCTGGTGCAGTAGCCCAGACGCACACGCTGCAGTAGTGCGCCATCTGCCCTGGGGCTACATTCAGAGAGGCTTACTTCCGGTCTGCACGACCTAGCGACTTCCAACAGCTGTTCTGGGCAACTTTTGGCATTCTGCGGGCAGATTGATGACGTATTTAAAGACGTTGAGCTGTCAAAACCAGGCAACTGCCTCTGGGCAGTTGTAGAGCACGCAATATACATAAAAATACTCATAAATTGAGTATATATGATGTTTTCTGACTCAAGAACTGAACAGGGCAAGTATACAAATGAAATTAGGCCTTAAAACTATCTCCTACACTCGTGGTGAGTTTATTATGGGGTGATGGGCCGAGTGGTGAACGGCGGCACCTCACCGAGACCCTGACCGAGACCACCTGGCTTCACCACCCCGGCGGGTAGCTGCCACTAACCGCCACGCATCAGACTGAAGGTATAATGGCTCCCTTTTCCTTAATAAAACCCCAAGCCCTTGTCTATCCAGCCGTGATGGGTATCTCCTTCTCCTTCTCCTCCAAGCCTTTTCTTGTAGCAGTTGGTGGTAGTTGTGGTAGTGGTAGTGGTGGCAGCAGTAATAAAATATAAGCCGTGTAACACATTTCAGCGTGTTATTGGAGTGGTCTTCGTGTACTAAGACGATGCTTTGGGCGACAAAAAACACGGCTTATATTTTATTACTGCTGCTTCTGCTGCTGCTATTGCTGCTGCTGCTACTGCAACTGCTGCCGGCTGCTGTGGGAAGGGGTTGGGAGGAGGAAGAGGGGGAGGAGAAGGAGAGGGAGAAGCTAGGAGGTGGAGGAGGAGGAGGAGGAGGAGGAAGAAGTACCTTTTCTTATAGCAGTTGGTGGTGGTTGTAGTGGTGGCAGCGGTGATGGTAGTGGTGATGGCAGCGGTGATGGTAGTGGTGGTGGCAGCAGTAATAAAATATAAGCCTTGTAACACATTTCAGCAAGTGTTATTGGAGTAGTCTTCTAATAAGAAAAGGTTAGGAGGAGGAAGAGGAGGAGGAGAAGCTAGGAGGTGGAAGAGGAGGAGGAGGAAGAAGGGTGGAGCATTTTGGTGTGGATGATGAATTTGTTTATAAACACAGCTGAGAGCGTGGAAGCCTTGTGATTGGCTGAAACTTTTTGAGAAATACTATGTGATTCGCTGGCGAGGCTGTGACGTAATTGTACTCGCTCAGCCAATCAGCTATCGAAGCCCATAGTGACACCGTAGCGCCACTCCTATATCTCGTACCAGAATCCCCGCGACTTCCGGGTTGTACAAATAGAGGAAGTTAGTTAAGCTAAACACCGTGCCCTTTAACTCTCTCTGAATGTCTGCCCTGGGTTGTTGCTGAGTGGCGTCCAGTGGGTGGTAGTCAGTGACTGCAGCGTACCAGGCCGCCTGCCTCTTCCTGGCCTCCAGCTCTCGGTGTGTCTGGTGAGCGCAATGTGCTGCGGCCCGTCTCGCCTGCGCCTTGAGCTGCTGTAAGCTGGGAGGCACGTGCATGGTGACGCTGGGGCCGCTGGCGGCTCGCTTGGCGGCCACGTCCGCCGCCTCGTTACCTCGGACCCCTACGTGGCTGGGGATCCAGTTGAGCCTGACCCGCCTTCCCTGCGCGCCAAGGCTCTGTAGGCTGCCCAGGATGGTGGTGATGAGCCTCACGTTGTCCTTGGGATGCGGCTGTTGGAGAGCCTGCAGCCCCGTCCAGGAGTCGGTGTGTATTACCACAGTTGCCTCCCGGCGGTGCAGGGCATATTCGAGGGCGTGCTGGATGGCCACCAGCTCAGTCTGGAGGGTGGAGCAGTTGTCAGACGTCCGCCAAGACAGCTCTGTCCCACCCGCGGTGGGACGACCACTATCCGGGTCGACCGAGCCGTCAGTGAAGTATACACTGCTGTCCCGCTCGGCGACCTGGGCCATGGCGATCAGCGCGTGCTGTCGCAGCTCCCGGGTGGTGCACATGGCTTTACAGGCAGGCAACTGCGTGGCGGTGAACTCTGCGGCGGGGGAGCCCCACGGGGGCAGAGCATTGTAGGGGGGGCGGGGACATCGGCCTCCCGCCACGGCCCGGTGATCCCCGCATGAATGAGGCTGTGGGTGGCTAGCGAGGTGTTGATGAGCCACGTGTTGCCGCGCAGGCACTCGATGCCCTGCGTCATGGCCAGCCGGAGTCTCCTCTGCGCCACGCCCTCCACGTCGCGGCGGAAGACTCTGGCCACGCGACAGGCCATGATGCACTGCACCCTGGTGGCGAGGGGCACCAATCTGGTCTCGCTCTGCATTACGCAGGCGCTGGACCATCTCGGAGCCCCCAGCATGGTCCTCATGGCGTTGTTCTGGAGCACCTCGAGCCGCTCCTGCTGACTGGGGGAGAGCGCGATAATGACAGGGGTGCAATAATCCACCAGGGAGCGCACAGCCTGCACATAGTACAGGCGGAGGACAGAGAAGGTGGCGCCGGCGTTAAGCCGCGTCATGGCCCGCATCACGTTCAGCCTCGCCTGCGTCCTTTCCCTCAGGTAGTCAAGCTGCGCCGTGAACGACAGCCGCCTGTCGAGCCACACCCCGAGGTACAGGTAGGAGTCCGTCCAGGCCAGGCCGATGCCCTGGACGCGCAGCTGACAGACTGGGTTGGCTGCCTTGATAGTCATGGCCCGGGACTTCTGCGCCGAGATCTTGAGGCCCAGCTCCTCGCACTTGGCGGTGAAGAGGTCGAGAGTGCGCTGCGTCTTGCAAAGCCTGTCACCCCGCCCGGTGACAACGAGGGCCAGGTCGTCGGCGTAGCTGAGCAGGACGGTGCCAGCCTGGAAGGGCAGGGCGACCAGCTCCTCCATCACCAGGTTGAACAGGAACGGGCTGAGGATGCCGCCCTGGGGCGTCCCGTTCTCCAGTTCCTTGTAGCGTTATTTGAGGCCCTGGAACTTGACTCTGGCCCGACGGTGCTGGAGGTAGTCCTCGAGCCAGGCGAGCAGTCTTCCCCGGATCCCCTTCCTCGCGAGGGTGGCGAGAATAGCGTGAGGACTGGCCAGCTCGAACACTTTCTCAAGGTCGAGGAAGACTGTGACTGTGGGGCAGTTGTTGGCCTGAGTCAGCAGGGTGAGGAGGCTGTCAGCTGTGCCCACGCCGCGGGTGAAGCCAAACACGTGAGGGTGGAGGGCTCCCACGCGCCACTGCAGTCGCGAGAGCACCATTCTCTCGGCTGTTGTAGAGACTGCTTGCCGCGACCAGATGCCAGTTCTTATCCCGCCAAGCTAAACACTTACGTATGGTAAATTATTTATATGGTAATACTTTCCTGCAAACAAGATGTCATATATGGTATATATACTAGACTGTATAATATATCATTCAGTATTTGTGCCGCTTATATACCACACGGTTGTCTAGCTTATAACTCCATAATTTTATTCATAAGTCATCAGACATCAGACAAGTACGTACTTATCTCTATCACTTCCATTCAAATATATACTGAGCGACATTAGTTTTGCCCTAAAACAGGAGTAACAATCACTTCTCATTCCTCCTTTCACTGTAAGAACACATCATCAACATTGTCTTGTTTTAAAGTAAAGCCAATCAACATTTAGCGCAGTCATACAAGTTATGTTTTATCTCACGCTCAGTTATTTGAGTAAATAATATTTCTATACCATGCAATACATTTTTCATAAAAAGATAACACAATACTTAATAATAATAATAATAATAATAATGTCGGTGGTATTAATGATAATAATAAGCTATAATAATAGATGGGGGGCCCATCAGGTCTTCGATGATAATGATTACATATATATATATAATTTATATAATATATAATGATTACATATTATATAAATACAATAATAATAATTGATTATAAAAAAAAGAATAACAATAATGCTAATGATGATGATAATAAGCATAATAATAGTAGTAGACTAATAATAATAATAAAAATAATAACAATAATGATAATAATAATAATAATAATAATGAAAATGTCAGTAATAATAATTATAATAATATTAATGATAACTGTAAATATATTATTAATAATATTGATAATTATTATTTGTTATAGTCGGAAATGCTCCTATTTTCATTATCATTAATACTATTTTCACCACTCAATTTTTTCATTATTTTTATGACTATCATTATCACTGTTGTTATTATTGTAATAATTAGTATTAGTGTTTTAATTATTATTATTAGTGTTATTACATCATTATTATTATTGTAGTTTTCAATAAAATAATTATTATTGTTTCAATCACTATAGTATACTACCAATATACAATAATAATATTATAATCATTAATATCAATTATACCATATATATTTATAATTATAGATAAAATAGCAACAATAATATCAATTATGATAATAATGATGATAATAAGAATTTATAAAATTATGTTGATAATAATAACAATAATAATGATAATATCAATTATAATGATAAAAAAAATAATGATAATGATATAAATATCAATGATGAATTATAATGATATTGATAATAATGAGGATAATAGAAATACAAAAAATATATAGTAATGATAATAATAATAATGATAATAATAATAATAATGATAATAATAACATAAAAATATTTAATAGATTTCCCTGGTCCATCCGCCTTGTATAAATATCAAGAAAGGTGCAAGTTTTGTACCTTTCTATGTTTGCACCCTAAAAGTACCTTTAGAGGTGTAAAATTGCACCTTCCGCCCGGCAAGCGGATTTTGCACCGTAAATGTCAAATGTGCACCTTTCCTGCACCATTTTTTCTTAGTGTGTAGCCCACGGTGTTATGGACTCGCTCAGCAGGAGTATTTGGCGTTGTCGGTACCTGCGCTGGAGGACAAAGACCCAGATCTTCAAGTCGCTTGTGAACCCTGTCTTACTCTATGGTTGTGAGACATGGACACTAAATAGCGACCTGAAAAGGCGAATCGATGCCTTTGGTAATAAGTATCTGCGAAGAATCATAGGGTATCGCTGGGATGATTACGTGTCAAACCAGCGATTGCACTGTGAGACTAAATTGAGGCCTATTACCTGCATAGTTCATCAGCGCCAACTTCGGCTATATGGGCATGTGACACGCTACCCTGAAACCGATCCATCCCATCGGGTTGTATCTGTAAGAGACAATCCGGCGTGGAGGAGGCCAAGGGGGCCACCAAAAGGCTCGTGGCTGGGGCAAGTTGATGCTTCCTGTCCAGAGTTGCTTGGTATCGGAAGGGAACCTGCATGGGGACTCGCGCGAGGTGACGCCCGGGAGTGGTGTCGTAGGGTGGGCGAGGCGACGCGCTCCCTGGTGTATGCCCCCAATGATTGATTGATTGATAATTACATTGTGTTTATTAAAATCGTAAGATTTTCGTACAATGTATATAATGATAAAAAACACTATCGTACATCGTACTGAGGGTAAAATTATCGGTTCATGTCGCCCCTCGATGGCGTCCGACGCATTTGCTGGCAAAGGTAGGGTTGATGGCCAACACGTGGGTAGATTTTGGCTACTCGACGATGGAGGAAATATTTATACGCGGTGAGACATACTCTAGACGCCGAGAACTACACTTCCAGGAAATATTTGCAAGGACTCGAAATCGAGACGCAGAGATCACCACTTCCTGGCGCTAACCATTTGGACAACTCCTTTCTATTGATCTCAATGTATTATGACCATAAATCCACATACAAAAAGAAGCAATAAAAGAATAAAAGAAGACAATAATTGTATAAAACGGCATAAAAACCATACTTTTCGTACGCACACTTAATCTCGTACATGTATTGCGCACGCCACAACGTCATGTGCGAACGAACTATATTCATATTCATCCTGAACCCAAAGGGGGTGGGAAAATCTATTCAAACAAGTTCCTGGGATCAATCGTAATTGGGAAAAAACGACATTTAAGATTAACGGGTTTTGCGGAGCAGAATTCGCCGATCATTCATGGATTTTCAGAAGAGAGAGAGAGAGAGAGAGAGAGAGAGAGAGAGAGAGAGAGAGAGAGAGAGAGAGAGAGAGAGAGAGAGAGAGAGAGAGAGAGAGAGGAGAAGAGAGAGAGGAGAGAGAGAGAGAGAGAGAGAGAGAGAGAGAGAGAGAGAGAGAGAGAGAGAGAGAGAGAGAGAGAGAGAGAAGAACCCCGTTTTCAACCAAAAATTGATTATGTGAGATGTTTTATAGGTAATAACATTGTTTCTACCGTAAAAGGGGTTTTTCATCGAAAAATAAAGAAAATTGAAAGTTTGCTGTACCTTAAGTTGAGCAAGGAAGAAAAGTCTTCGGCATCGTGCAAGTTCATCTGTTCCACGATGCCAAAATAATTTTAGTTTTTGCTGAATTTTCACCGACGACCATTGTTATTTATACTTTCTGTATTATAATGTCATCCTCACTTCACCATTACAGTCCTTATTCCATTGTTACATTTCCATTATGTAGACTCGTGAAACAAGCAGTTACACTGTATCATTTACCCAAATACGTATAGGTATTATGGGGAGGCGATGGCCGAGTGGTTAGCGTCTTGGAGTGGTGAGCTCGATGTCCCAAGTTCAAATCCTACTGGGGGCAACTCTTTCGACTTTCTTTAATTAATGCGGTCGACAAGAGCCTCGTAGGGGAGCAGAAGGTCCTGAGTTCAAGTCCCACCATGGAGCAACTGTGAAATCCATCGTCGAGTGGCCAAAGAAACCCGCATGCGGCATACCTATTCTTCCGATTGCGACTACAAGTGCGGGGGAGGAATCATCAGGTGGCAGCATGAACCTGACTGAGGATCCGAACATCACAGAAAACAGTATCTTCATCTATAAATCACAGGTGTCACTATAAAAATCCAGCCTGCACCACCAACGGGCGAGGGCCAACCATCACGACCCTCCAGAATGTGCAGGGCCAACCACCTGAGCCCTCAAAAAGAATAAATAACCTACAGGTGCTATATGCTCCAACGTAAAAAGAAAAGTTGATGTAAGAGTTAGCAAGGTTTCGAGGTCCCCAATCCCCATGCCTTCACGAGTGTTAGTGGCTAGTGAGTGTGTGTTCACCACAGACCCACGGACCCACGGTCTTTATTACGCGCTGGACTAGTGACCGCTTGGTTTAACTTTCCCGGCAAGTACTTTTGAACTCAAATGACCGATAATGTGTAGCACATGTGATTCACTAAAGGATTTTCATGCGCTGGACACGCTATCTCCAGAGACCGATCTCTGGGTAAGGCTGGGACCTCAGTAAGCCAATATCCCTGTTAAAGGGGACCAGCGTTACAAGAGAAAGAGTTCGAGCTGTGAGCCGGGCTCGAACATGCGTGCATCAAGCCTAAAAACACAGCCTTAACCAACTGTGCCACACGGACAGTGTATTATGTGTATTTTCACCACCGTCTTTATTACGCGCTGGACTCGTGACCACCGGCTGTCATCCTACTGGACGGCAGGGATATTAAATCTCATAGAACCGATCTTGTGTGAGTACGTGTCTGTGTGTGTGTGTGTGTGTGTGTGTGTGTGTTATTCACCCATGGTTTTCTCCAAGCGATTCAGACTCGCGATCGCCAGTATCACCCTCCCGGTGCGAGCTTGGGGCTCATTATTAACGATCTTTTGGTAATGCGTCTCCGTCCCTCACACACAATACACCACCACTCCTTTGCTCAAGAGGGACAGTAATCGGCCGAATTTGTCAGTGAAAAATCCCCGGGAGAAGTGAGGATTCGAACCAGCTACCACATAATCACAGAATGGCTGGTCAGAGCGCTATCCACTTGACCATCGTGACGGTGCGTGTTTGTGTGTGTTAGAAAAGTACTAGTTTGGGGGCTCTGGTGTGTTCCTTATACTCCCTCCTTCACTTTGATGAGTAAATAATGATAGTGGGTATCAATTAATATTTTTTTCAAATATTGAGTATTCTATAAAGTGTTTTATTTGCACCAGAAGCTTACAGAGATGTGTAACAAAATGAAATCACTAAGTCTCTGCTGTAAGAGAATAACAACTACAGAAAGCAAAATCATCAGTTCCCTTCATAGCTACACAGTTGACAACAAGGACAATTTGGGCAATATGAAAAGTAATTACTGAACCAAGTAAACACTTCTACATTCTAACATCAACACAGTGAAGGGTGTAACAAAGCTGGCAATAGTGGCACTATACATAACACAGACGCTCATTCTGGTGGCACCACTGGGGCTGGATCCTCTCAGCCTGGACGCCACGCTGCACCAGCCGTTGACGATGGTGGATCAGACGCAACTCAGCCGCCTCCCACCCACTCCATGGATTAGTCCACAGCCGCTCAGCCAGCGCTGCACCTCGGGGCCACAGCTTGGAATTGGTCGGAAGAAGGTCATTAGAGTGTACAATCATAATAACTATTTCATGAAACGATTATACCAATTGCAATTGATTGATTATACCAATTGAATGAGCAAGTGATTTAAGGGTGGCCTACCTTGGCATCCAGGTTTTGATCATCCACCTGTTCTGTCCAGAGAGCCCCTTCACCACCCAAGATGAGATCAGTATGCTTGGACTGTGTAAGATTCAGTGCAATTTTATGAGGGCTGTTGTCGTACACCTTTTGCCACCCACTGTAGGGGCTGCACCAATTATTGCCCTCGCCCACCCAGGCGCCATAGCCACAGTCGAAGTACCAAGCATCGTAGTTGCTGAAGATGAGGCGGTAACCTTTCTCGAGCAGCTCGCCAATAAGGGGATCGTGGCCTGTGGTCCACACCTGAATTATGTACTGAGAGGCATTGAGGAAGCGGTCAGTTCGGCCCTTCTCCGTCAAGTGTGACGTCCAGAGGATACCCGGCATCTCCTTTCCCTTATTTGCTGCGGTCACCATTTTGCGGGATTTTTCCTGAAGGAGGGGGCGGGCAAAGGGGATAGTCAGTGATACATGATGAAATAATGTTTTGCTGTTGTTCATTAGGGTGGAGCGAAAAACACTTTATTTTATAAATGACTCGGAATAGTTGGGAAATTGTGCCAATTTAACCCAAATTAAAGTTGAAAAAATTTCACGTGTCTAATCCAATATCTTCAGGTGCCCCAAGTGCTGATAAAATCGAAAATATGTAAAAAAAAAATATTTCCTTAACTTTTTTTTTTCAAGTTACTTTTAATAGATCGGAATACCAAAAATATGCTGCAGAATGACCATAACATGTACACAAAAAAGTATGAAACCAATCTATTAATATTTAGAGGTGGCCCAAACACAATGAATTATAACGGTGTAAAGGCAGAAATGCAGCTCTGACGTTGTTCAGCTGGAAATGTGTGGGTTGATGCCTTCTTTATATTTTGAAGTGTATGGGGCACTCCAATCTATCTTAGTATAGTGTTGGAATAATTAAATTCCAATCAAACCAAAATATTCAATGTATTAAAAAAACTCATTTATTCGAATAAATCTAGATTTTCCACCTCTCTGGAACACCTCAAAAATTCAGCGTAGAAAGTTTGTACAAAATTTATATTCATAAGCATGTGTTCGTGAACACATTTCATACTATTCCAACAAAATAATCAAGAAAAAAATATGTTTTGATATATTATGATAATTACATTTTTTTTCTTCATAAAACCAATTTTTTTACATCTTTGGGGCACCTTAAAATTTTTCGCAGAGAAGTTTTTTTAACGTGCATATAACTCCATTTCGCACAATTTCCCCACTATTCCAAACGAATCACAGAAAAAGTTGCAAAAACGGTCCTTTCGCTCCACCCTACTGTTCATATCTCCCTGAGAGTGCGCTCCTCACCTATCTGCTACACTCAGGCAGTTGTGTCACTCACAGGGGAACCTAAAATAGCAGCGGTTAAAATAATAATTTTTTTCTCATCTACTACATCCTAGGGCCCTTCATATATACTTTTTTTCTATACATCACAAAGGACTGGCCAAGGACAAAAAAAGTAACAAAAAGCCCGCTGAGATGCCAGTCCCTATAATGAAGACAGTAAGATAATATAATGAGGGGGGAGCAATTTTGCTCGGGAGGTGTCTTGTTACTCCTCGATTAAAAAAAAATTTGTCGTAGCAAGGAGGAAAAATAGAAACAGAGAGGGAGTGCCAGAGTTTACCAGTGAAGGGGATGAAAGAGTGAAGATACTGGTTAACTCTTGCATTACGGAGATGGACTGAATAGGGATGATAATGAGTAGAAAGTCTTGTGCAGCGAGGCCGAGAGGGGGGAGAGGCATGCAGTTAACAAGTAAGTTCAGAATAGCATTGAGCATGAAATAACGGTAGATGATAGTAAGAGATGCAATATTGCGGAGGTGATTTAAAAATTGAAGACAGTCAGTCAGAGGAGAGGAGTTGATGAGACGAAAAGCTTTTGACTTAACCCTGTTTAGGAGAGCTGTATGAGTGGATCCCCCTAAAATGTGAGAGGCATACTTCATACATGGGCGGATAAGGTCCCTGTAGAGAGCAAGCAACTAGGAGGGAGAAAAAAATGGACGCAGACGCCACAAGACACCTAACTTCATAGAAGCTGTTTTAGCAAGAGATGAGATGTGAGATTTCCAGTTCAGATGTTTAGTAAAGGATTGTCCTAGAATGTTCATTGTAGAAGAGGGAGACAGTTGAGTGTCATTCAAGAAGAAGCGATTGTTGTCTGGCAGGTTATGTCGAGTTGATAGGTGACGAAATTCGGATTTTGAGGCATTGAACAAAACAAGGTTTGCTTTGCCCGACTCAGAAATTAAAGAAAGAACAGAGTTAGGCGCTCTGTGGCATCTCTCCGTGAATGACTTAGTTCCTATTGAGTTGGACGTCTAATGAATGACTGAAAATGCAGGGTGGAATCATCATCATAGGAGTAAATAAGGCATTGAGCTAGCTAGACTAAAAGATCATTAATGAATAATAGAAAGAGAGTAGGTGATAGAACAGAACCCTGAGGAACACCACTATTGATAGACTTAGGAGAAGAACAATGACCATCTACAGTAGCTGCAATAAAGCGGTTAGAAAGGAAACTTAAGTTGAAGGAGCAGAGAGAAGGATAGGAACCGAATGAGGGTAGTTTGGAAATGAATTATTTGTGCCAGAGTCTATCAAGCTTTTGATATGTCAAGGGCAACAGCAAACATTTCACCAAAACCCCTAATGGATGAGGACAAAGATTCAGTTTGGAAAGCTAGAAGATCGCCAGTAGATCGCCCTTTACGGAAACCGTACTGACGATCAGATAGAAGATTGTGAGCAGATAGATGCTCTAATGAATCGTCTTATTAAGCATAGATTCAAAAGCTTTAGAAAGGCAGGATATCAAAGTAATAGGAGGGTAACTTGAAGGATTAGAAGGGTCACCCTTCTTAAGAACAGGTTGAATGTGAGCAAACTCCCAGCAAGAAGGAAAAGTGGAAGTATATAGACAAAGACAGAAAAGTTCCACCAAGCAGGGTGCAAGCACAGAAGCACAGCTTTTGAGAACAATAGGAGGGACTCCGTCAGGACCGTAAGCCTTCCGATGATCTAGGCCAGAAAGAGCAGTGAAAACATAAATACAAAGGATCTTAATAATAGGCATAATATAGTCTGAGGGTGGAGGAGAAGGAGGTGCAAGCCCTGCATCAACCTGAGTGGAAGTCTTAGCAAAGGTTTGAGCAAAGAGTTCAGTTTATAAATAGATGAGACAGCTGTGGAGCTATCTGGGTGAAGCATAGGACGGAAAGATAAAGAAGTAAAACTGTTAGAGATGTTATTAGCTAGATGCCTGAAATTACGAGTGGAGTTTGACTCAGAAAGATTTTGATATTTTCTATGAATAAATGAGTTTTTGGTATGTTGAAGAAAAGATTGGCATGATTACGGACAGAAATATAGTGGGCATGAGTTTCAGGAGATGGATGGTTATGGTACTTGCATTATTTTCACCTGCATTTTCCTCAAACGGCAGGATATTCGAAAATATCCAATGCTTGAGTTTTGAAAATGTCTTTTTCCATATTCAGGTATCACTTACATATGCTGATGTAGTAACTTTTATGTTATCCCAAAGTGCTTTTTTGGTTTTTGTACTCTTTCGCCTTCTTATCACCATATGGCCTAATGATTCCACCACTTCCCATCCCTGCCTTGTATATTCATGTGTGCTAAGCTTAAAGATATTAGAGATGCATGAACCTGGAAAATGCTCCACTGCTGGTAATAAGCATCTGCCTCCAGACCAAATCCATTCTTTGTCATCCATGACGTAATTTCATCCGTTGTGTTCCAGCAATTGAGGTTCACCTGTGGTGGAGAAAGAACTGTTGTTAATAACATGAAGTGGTAGGGAGGATGAATTAAGCTGATGGGGGAGGCTGAGGGTATGATTGGGAGACGAAGGACTTATGGAGATAGAGTTGCAATAGAGATCATGAATGATGTTGATAGGGAGGTTGTGTGATGTTGGTGGAGCAAGGACGGGTTGAAATGGAGCGACGATAGAGGATGAGGTTGATGGGCTTGGGGAGACTTTGTATTGGTGACTTGTGAAAGTGGTGGATATGAGACCATAAATTGTAGAGTGAAAGTGGATGGCGTTGATAATGGTGGTGGTGGTAAGAAGAAGGACTGGTGGCGGTAAAATTGTGATGGAGAGATGATTGATGAGGCTAAATCTATGGTTTCAATTAATGCGTTGTTGTTGCGTTTTCAGAATGCATAAAAATAAAAGTTATGGTAATGTATACAGTTGTTTCCATTATAAGTTTGCGTTAGCGTTTAGGTTATGCATTTGCATTACGCGTCAATCGTTCCATGCAGCGATCGAATATGCGAATGCAAGGAAACGGACGACAGAATCCCGATGTGTATTTGCTGTTGCTACACGAGGTCTTCGCTCCGAAGAAAATGCCTTGAGGAAAATACCAATTTTTCAGTCAAAGAGACTTAAAACTTGTTTGAAGTTGTGTGCCTACAAGTGTTTCTATATGATGCAACATTACCAACCTACAAGGATGTACAACCAGCCAATGACAAATTACTTCTCCGCTCCTGCAGTGTTTCACCAAATCCTCTTCAACCAGGGAAAGAATATGTGTCAATTGTTCTCTGCTCAGGCGAAAATATTCTTTTAATTTCACTTCATATAAGGCTCAGCTATTTTACGAGAGTCGTATAAGCTCCAGTTTTGGACCGATTCAGGCAGAAGAGTATAAACCCACCATCTATGTTGCCTTGTCCGCATTTCTTTTGAATGACGACTGTTTTTATACAATAGAAGGATGATTGATAGCAAATCCTCCTGTTCATAT
>JACEEZ010015961.1:232500-247500 GCA_016584305.1 Chionoecetes opilio
CACACACACACACACACACACACACACACACACACACAGACACACACACACACACACACACACACACACACACACACACACACACACACACACACACACACACACACACACACACACACACACACACACACACACACACACACACACACACACACACACACACACACACTTACTCACCCTATTAACACAAACAGCCAGCTTGCCAAGGCCTTGCATCTCACCCCACTGCCAGCCATTGCCAACATGTGCCGGTGCATCAAACTCCGGCAGGACACGTATGCCCCTTACTTTGGCATATTGTATAACTTCTTTAACATCAGCAGGAAAGTACACTTTGTTGGAGGAGTAGGCGCCATAGTACACCATGTTGGGCAGAGACCTCAGAGACAGAGGGAAGGAGTGTGTGTCTGTGAGGTGCCAGTGCAGCGTGTTCAGCTTGCAAGCAGCCATGGCGTCTAGTGTTCGTCTGTTGATAAGACATCCAGTGTTGAAGAATGATTAAAAGCAACAAATAATTATGAAAAATTCAAGGTTTTTCTTAGCAGTAAATATGGAAAGAATCAAGGATTTGTTAAGCAGCGCATATGGATAGGGTTAAGGATTTCCTAAGCAGTGCATATGAAATGGACGATTGCCGTTTGACGACCTTGCAATCATTACTGGGGAGGCAGTGGCCGAGTGGTTAGCGCCTGTAAGTGGTGAGCTCAGGGTTCCTGAGCTCGAGTCTTAGAACATAAGAACATAAGAAAGTAAGGAAGCAACAAGAGGCCGTGAGACCTACCGAGGTAGTTCCTGTTATCTAACTCTACCTATATCCACCTCTCTTCCCCATCCATGAATTTATCCAGACTCCTTTTAAAGACCCCAATAGACTCTGCACTAACCACCTGACGACTGAGTCCATTCCAATCATTCACCACCCTATTTGTGAACCAGTTTCTCCCAATTTCCTTTTTAAATCTACCCTTTTCCAGCTTGAATCCGTTAATTCTCGTTCTACCCTGCTTACTAACCTTAAGAACTTTTCCTACATCGCCTATATTGTATCCCTTTATCCACTTAAAAACTTCTATCAGATCGCCCCTTACTCTACGCCTCTCGAGTGAGTGTAAATTTAATAGTTTCAATCTCTTCTCATAACTAAAGTTACGCTTTTCATGAATCATTTTGGTCATCCTTCTCTGCACTGATTCTAACAAGGCAATATCCATCCTGTAATACGGAGACCAAAACTGAACCGCATAGTCTAGGTGAGGTCTGACTAAGAACCTTATAAACCTTAAGAATAACTGCAGCACTTCTAGTTTTAACACTCCTGGTAATGAATCCTAACACCCTGTTGGCTCGATTTCTGGCCTCAATACATTGATTCCTAGGACGGAGGTCTGAGCTTACCCGCACTCCCAGATCTTTCTCACCTTCTGATCTTTTCAGCGATCAGTCTTGCCAAAAGTAGAACCTTTCTGCAATCTTTGAGTGACTGAAGAATACCCTCATGCTGCCCATCAACTCTTTCTACAACAGCGAGTGCTTTGGAAGACACAGGGGACAACATAAGCCTCTAATTGCGGGCGTTACTATAAAAATCCTGCCTGCGCCACCACGGAAGAAATCATGCCTTCACAGCCCTCACTTTCACAGCCCTCATTTGAACCTTCAGGGTTCGGAACCCTGAAGAAAAACTGCCCACAGGTGCAATAGGCTGGCGTGTAAAAAAATGATATTCCTTGGAGGTGCGAGCTTCCTATGAGGGGAAACGAGAAGAAAAAATAATGGTGATAATGCAAACTAGAAAAATTATGAAATTGTAATAATGATAATACTGACGAAAATGATAATGTCAAAAATAATGGAAAAAATCAATAACCATGGTAACTATACGAATAATGACTTACTTGAGTGCTGCTACACTGAGGAAGTTCCTGGAGGTGTCAAGCAAGAGTCCGCGGTAGGCGAAGGCTGGCGAGTCTCTCACTGTGGCACTGGTCAGCACCATCAACACACCGTGCGTCTCCTGGCACAACACATACATACACATAATTTTACAGACAAGGAATATCACCAATTTCCTAATTAAAAATATATATGTATAGTTGCACACACACACACACACACACACACACACACACACACACACACACACACGCGCGCGCACACACACACACACACACACACACACACACACACACACACACACACACACACACACACACACACACACACACACACACACACACACACGCACACACACACACACACACACACACACACACACGCCTGAGTGGCTTGCTGGATTAGAGTGTCAAGCGCGATTATGTGGTCTGGTGTTCGATCCCTGGCCCCCCTCATTCCCGGGGATTTTCACTGAGAAATTCGGGCGGTTACTATCCCCCTTGAGCAAAGGGATGGATGTGTGTGTGGTGAGGTTACAACATTACCCATAGATCGGTCATACGAGCCGTATGCCGAGCTCCAATAAGAGCTCCAAGCCCTTTCCGAGTGGGTAAAACTGACAATATGACCCCGGCTCGCGTGGAAGATCTTAGTCCATGGCCAAACCCGAAATGGAGCCCCACGATAGAGACAGCCAACTTGTGGGTACTTCTGAGAGTTAAAGTCACGTTGTTCGCTCAACAATCCCTAGTTCTACACCCGGCAGTGGGTATGTTTGGACGGGAACATGGCAGTAGGCCATTTTCTATCGCACCCATATGACTGGCTGAACTAAATGTATCCCCAGCTCGGCGACATAATAGTTTATTCTCAAAGTTTCAGCCAAACAAGGCTTCACGCTCTCAGCTGGTTTACAATTCAATGTACATCCAAAATTGTCAATCCACCATTCTTCCTCTCATCCACTCCTTGCCTCCATCACCTCCTAGCTTTGCTACTCTCTCTCGTCCTTCCTTCAACCTTGTGTTAAGCAGTTTGGTACTGGTATCGTTACAACATAATTAGTAGGTTGTAGTATGACAGATAATCAGTAGTTGTAGTAGTAGCAGCAGTAATAGTAGCAGTAGTAGTAGTAGTAGTAGTGGTGATGAAGGAGGAGGAATTAGGTAGAGAAAGAAGAATAGGAGGGAAGAGAAAGAAGAGAAGAATAAAGGGGAAGAGGAAGGACGAGGAGGAGGAGGAGGAATATTCTTATATAATTATTATTGTTGTTATTGGTTCTGCTGTTTGTCTTGTGTTTGGGGAGCCAGATTTGTGATAGCTACGTGTAGGTGCCGTCTGCCACAGAGCCATACGTGGTGGTGTCTGGCATCGCTAGTCGCTTCTCGGCGGGTTGAGATGCCGCTCTCACCACTCTTGGCACATCACAAAACAAACTCACCACAAGCGCTTGGGTTTGTTGTATGCCGGTGGCTTGTACTTCCTTGTATTATAGATTCATTATTCCTTCCGAGTAATAGGGCGCTCTTTTTCTTCTTCTTGTGATTTGTTCGCTTGATATCTATTCGTAGCTCGCCTTCCTTTAGTGTTGGGGGAAGCCACCACCCCGGGAGGCGGGTCACAAACCGCCGGCTAGCACCCGGTACCCATTCACTGCTGGATGGACAAAGGCTTGAGTTTTAATTAAGGAAAAGGACACTCCACTTTACCTTCAGTCTAGCACGTCAGGGTGGCAAGGTTGGTAGAGACGTGACCTCGCAATGTGCAGCGTCCCTGCGCATTCGGTCAGCGGTTCGAGTCCGCCGAGTTCGTGCTGACGTGGCGGCACTTTGTATAGTCAATAACCTTGTAGTTGGTACTTGCAAAGTGTCTAGATAGGATGAAAATCTTATCTTATCTTATACCTTCAGTCTGCCGCGGAGCCGTGCGTGGTGGTGTCTGGCATCGCTAGTCGCTACCCGGCCGGGTGAGATGCCGCCGCTCACCACTCTCGGCCCATCACCCCAAAACAAAATCACCACGAGCTCATGGGTTTGTTATATGGCCTACTTTCATTTGTATACTTGCCCTGTTCAGTTCTTGAGTCATATACTCAATTTATGAGTATTTTTATGTATGTAGCTTCCTTAACACCACCCTATAGGCAGTTGCCTTGCTTTAGTGTGTTAACGTCCTCTGTGACGTCATCAATCTCCCCGCGTAATACCAAAACAGCTGATGACAGTTGCTAAGTTGTTAAGCATGGACGTCAGCGTCTCTGAATGTGCCCTCTGGGAGGGAGACAAAAATGATCGCACACGCCAGAGGACACTAACTTCTTAGAAGCTGTTTTAACAAGATATGAGATGTGAGATTTCCAGTTCAGATTTTTAGTTATGGATAGTCAAAGAATATTCATTGTATAAGAGGGGGACAATTGAGTGTCATTGAAAAAGAGAATAGTTGTTCGGAAGGTTATGTCAAATAGATACGAAAAGAAAAAATGTTTTGGAGGAATTGAACCAAGCAAGGTTTGCTTTGTTCCGATCAAAATTATAGAAAGATCAGTAGTTTGGCGCTATGTGGCACTTCTCCGTGAATCTCTTAGTTCATGTTGAGTTCGTCATCTATTTAATGAAGTTGAAAAAAGCGGGGTATAATTAATCATCAGCGCATGAGTGGATACGGCATTGAATTAGACTTGAAAGATCATTAATGAATAGAAATAGGTTTGTCACCATGGATGGTTTTATTACCATGGAAGGTGATAGAACAGAACGCTGAGGAACTAGACTATTACCGTCTACTGTAGCTGCAGTAAAACGGTTTGAAAAAGTTTAAGTTGTAGTTGCAGAAAGAAGGATAGTAACCGAATGAGGATAGTTTACAGGAACTACCACGTGTAGGCCTCACGGCCTCTTGTAGCTTCCTTATTGTCTTATGTTCTTATGTTTTGAAACTTTATATTTATGACAGACTCTATCAAAAGCATTTCATATGTCAAGGGCAACAGCAAAGGTTACACCGAAACCCCTAAAGGAGGTTGACCAAGATTCAGTTAGGAAAGCTAGAAGATCGCGTGTAGATCGCCCTTTACGGAAACCGTACTGACGATCAGATTAAAGATTGTATCATAAGCAGATATTTGTATGCCTAAGAATCTTCTTGATAAGTATAGATTTAAAAGCCTTAGAAAGGCTGGAAGTCAAAGCTATAGGACGTAGTTTAACATAAGACCATAAGAACATAAGAAAGTAAGGAAGCTACAAGAGGCCGTGAGACCTACACGAGGTAGTTCCTGTTACTTAACTCTACCTACATCCACCTCTCTTCCCCATCCATGAATTTATCCAGACTCCTTTTAAAGACCCCAATAGACTCCGCATTGACCACCTGACGACTTAGTCCATTCCAATCATTCACCACCCTATTTGTGAACCAGTTTCTCCCAATTTCCTTTTTAAATCTACCCTTTTCCAGCTTGAATCCGTTAATTCTCGTTCTACCCTGCTTACTAACCTTAAGAACTTTTCCTACATCGCCTATATTGTATCCCTTTATCAACTTAAAAACTTCTATCAGATCGCCCCTTACTCTACGCTTCTCGAGTGAGTGTAAATTTAATAGTTTCAATCTCTTCTCATAACTAAAGTTACGCATTCCATGAATCATTTTGGTCATCCTTCTCTGCACTGATTCTAACAAGGCTATATCCATCCTGTAATACGAAGACCAAAACTGAACCGCATAGTCTAGGTGAGGTCTGACTAGAGCCTTAATAAAGCTTTAGAATAGCCTCAGCACTTCTACTTTTAACACTCCTGGTAATGAATCCTAACACCCCGTTGGCTCGATTTCTAGCCTCAATACAATGATTCGTAGGACGGAGGTCTGAGCTTACCCGCACTCCCAGATCTTTCTCACCCTCTGATTTTTTCAGCGATATATGGTGTACTTATTACCAGGATTTTTCCTACCAACATTCATAACGCTGCACTTATCAATATTAAATTTCATCTGCCCTCTATCTGCCCACTCATTTAATTTATCTAAGTCTCCTTGCAAAATATTTACATCAGACTGTGATATAATAATCCTACCTACCTTAGTATCATCCGCAAACTTGCTGATATCACTACTAATCCCACTATCCAAGTCGTTGATGTACGTCAAAAATAGTTATGGACCCAAAACAGACCCTTGTGGAACCCCACTCGTTACCCGCCCCCATTCAGATTTAGAACCGTTAATTGTCACCCTTTGTTGCCTATTACTTAGCCAATATCTAATCTAACGAATCACCTTCCCATCTATTCCATGAGCCTTAACCTTTTTAAGAGTTTACCATGTGGCACCTTGTCGAATGCCTTACTAAAGTCCAGGTATCAATCAATCATTGGGGGCATACGCCGGGGGGCGCGTCGCCTCGCCCACCCTACGACGCCACTCCCGGGGGTCACCACGCGCGAGTTCCCATGCAGGCTCCTTTCCCATGTCAAGCAGCTCTCGACAAGAAACATCAACTTGCCTAAGCCACGAGCCTTGTGGGCGCCCCCTTGGCCTCCTCCACACCGGATTGTCTCTTACAGATACAACCCGATGGGAAGGATCGGTTTCAGGGTAGCGTGCCACATGCCCATATAGCCGAAGTTGGCGCTGACGGACTATGCAGGTTATTACCTGCATTCACCTCGATTCAGTCTCACGGTGCAATCGCTGATTTGACACGTAATCATCCCAGCGATACCCCATGATTTTGCGAAGACACTTATTACCAAAGGCATTGATTCGTCTCTTCAAGTCACTATTTAGTGTCCATGTCTCACAACCATAGAGTAAGACAGGGATCACAAGCGACTTGAAGAACCGGATCTTTGTCCTCCTGCACAGGTACCGACAACGCCAAATACTCCCGCTGAGCGAGTCCATAACACCGTGGGCTATGCCAATCCGCCGTAAGACTTCTTGACGTGACCCGCCGTCATTATGGACTGCGCTACCAAGGTATGTAAAACTTTCCAAGATCTCAATGTCCTCGCCACACGCATGAACAGAATGTACTGCTTCATCTAGTAAGTCTCCAAATACCTGGACCTTGGTCTTGAGCCAGGAGACCTCAAGTCCCAAAGGCTTTGCCTCCTCATGCAGCGCCTCGAGAGCCATCACCAGGACCTCCAGCGACTCAGCAAAGATTACTGCATCATCGGCAAAAACAAGATCAGTGATCTTGGTGTTGCCGACGGATGCTCCACAATCACTTTGATCTACAACCTTGTCCAATACCCAGTCCATACAAGCGTTGAAAAGTGATGGGGCAAGGACGCACCCTTGCCTCACTCCTGTATTCACAGGAAAGAAGCTGGATACACCTGCCCCACACTTCACAGCACTCTCAGTCCCAGAATACAGACCAGTTATCAAACCAATAGTCCTTGCATCCCTCGAAGTCGCAGAAGATCCCAGAGTGACTCACGATGCACTGAGTCAAACGCCTTCTTGAGATCAACATAGGCTGCAAGCATCCCCTGTCGAAACTCACGTCGGCGTTCCACCAGGACACGAAGCGCTAGGATACGGTCCGTTGTTGACTTACCAGGCGTGAACCCAGACTGCTGAGGTCTCTGATACTTCACCAGATGACTGCGAATTCGTGTCAGCAATAGATGGGCAAGCACCTTGCCTGGTACGCTGAGCAGTGTAATACCGCGGTAATTGTTGCAGTCCTGACGGTCCCCTTTCCCTTTCCAGATAGGGACGACCAGCCCCCTTTTCCAGTCAGGAGGAATGGTACCTGATTGCCACACGGCAATCAGGTACCAAAGTGTATCAAAGTCCAGGTATCATAATCCTCATCATTATCTGCTGTTTCATAAACTTTCCTATAAAAACTCAATAAATTAGTGAGACATGATTTATTTACCTTTGGTGAACCCATGTTGTGAATCATTTACCAAACTATGCTTTTCAAGATGCTCTCTAATGTTTTTTGCAATAACAGATTCCAATAAGTTACCTACCACTGACGTCAGGCTAACGGGTCAATAATTTGACATTAATCCTCTATCTCCCTTCTTAAATATGGGAACTACATCGTCCTTCCTCCACATTAACGGCACTTCCCCTGTATCAATCGATTTCCTAAAATAGGCACTAACACATCACTAACAACCCCTTTACATTCTTTTAGTACTCTGGGATACACTTCATCTGGACCTGGTGACTTAAAATTCTTCATTCCGTCAATACCTTCTTCTACCATTTCCCTAGTTATCACAATATTTTTGAGTTTCTCATCATCCTCTCCTCTAAACATCTGTTCACTATCAGGTACCTACTGTTTATCCTCCTAAGTAAAAATCCTTATGAAATATTCATTTAAAATTTTACACATATCCTCTGCCGTGCTTACAATCTCTCCCTGCTTATTTTTTATTGGCCCCACTAATTCCCTAGTCTTTGTTTTATAAACCTGAAAAAATTCCTTAGGATCGGTCTTCGCCTTCCCTGCAACCTTAATCTCATAATTCTTCTCTGCTGCTCTTGTTAATTTTTTCACTTTCTAGCCACCTCGTTATACTGCCCTCTGTTCACCTGCCCATCCTTAACTTTCTTATACATGTCCCTTTTACCCCTATGTTGTGTTTTAAAAACTCAGTCATCCACTTGGGCTCGTTTTTCCCTGATCTTATCGCCCTATAAGGAATATTCTTTTTCTGACCTTCAATTAAATTGCTGACAAAGGTATTATAATCCTTTTCCGCGTTGACCTCACCGACACCCCCCTCCGTCCGAACCACAGATCTCATCTCACCCTCCCTCATGTCCATGTTAATCCCTTCCAGGTGTCTTCTTAATTTTACATAATTAGCCTTTCTGAAGTCAGGTACTCTATGCTTATTATCACTTCCTCTTCCCACCTCCAATTTAAGCAAAATCTGATTTCGCAATGGTCGATTTTTCCTAACGTACCTCCAACTTCCACCTCAGTAACTAAATCATCCCTGTTTGTTAATAATAAATCTAGAATATTATCTCCCCTAGTAGGCTCCTTGATTGCTTGCTTTAGGAAGTTATCTTGAACTAGTTTTAACAAATCCTCTGCGTCATTGTCTCCTATAATTAAATCCCAGTCAATGCTCCTAAGATTAAAGCCTCCTACCACGCATAAATCGATTATATTTACAAGCCTTGCTTATTTCCTGCCATATAAAAGCTGAATCCTCTTTACATAAGTTTGGAGGCCTGTAGACTACACCCAAGACCATCTTATCAGTTCCTTCTCTAATTTCCACCCATATAGACTCTATGCTACCATCTGTTTTTATAACGTTGTTCAACACTGCAATGTATCCCTGGCATATAGTGCAACTCCTTGCCTCAAAAAAAAAACCCTGAACCCCATCTCACTTTCAATTACCCACGTCAACACACCCACACCCATATGAGAGAGATGCACCGCGTCCCTGGCGTACAGGTGGTCCTTACCGAAGAATCGAGCCCAGTTATCGATAAAGAGCCACCCGTTCTTCCTGCAGTGTTCAGCAAGCAAACTATTCACCTCACACGCTTCCCACCACCATCCTGGATCCCCTTTCCTGCGCGGCAAAATGCCGCACACAACAGGGGTGCCTCCAAGGTCCCTAACCCTGCCTAGTGTCCTCTTTGTACCACCTTAGTAGCTCCTGTCTCTCGACCCTGCCTATATCATTTCCCCCTGCACTTATACACACCGTCGGCACTAATCCTTCACCCACCATTACCCTCCCCAGCCTTTCTGCTATGTTCCCTATCCCCGCTCCACGAAAACAGGCAAGCGTCCTATTTTTCCAATCCCTGTTACAAAAGGTCCTATCTAGATACTTGACCTGGCTGTCACCCACAACCACGGTCTTACCTGAAAACAGGGAAAGTTCGACTCTCTTACCATCCCCTTCCTCTGTGCACTCATCAACGAGGGCAGCAAAGCTATTTCTGGTCGAAGGAGGCAGAGTCTGTGGTATCCCCCGGCCAGTCTCCTTGTTCTTCACGTGTGTCCACGCTCCTTCCCTCCGTCTAGGCAGAGGGATTGGCGATGCTGGAACACCACGTTTCCCCAACTGCTCCCTGAGCTGAGCATTCTCCTTATTCAGAGAAGCTATGGCGTCTCCCAGGTCCCTTACGACGTCATCGTGACCACTCCTTGCTAAATTTAGGTCACGCACCTGACCCCGCAGCTGCTTCAGCTCACTTAACACCTCACTGTCCGCCATCTCACTCTTCACAACACTAATCCCTGGGAGCTCAAACCCACCACGTCCTACCCGTTTCAACGCCGTGAACCGAATGAATTTAAAGGATTAGAACGGTCACCCCTCTTAGGAACAGTTTGGATCTGAGCAACTTTCCAGCAAGAAGGTTAAGGTGGAAGTAGATAGACAAAGACGGAAAAGTTTGACCAGGCAGGGTGCAAGCACAAAAGCACAGTTTTAAAAAGAATACGAATGATTCCGTCAGAACTGTAAGCCTTCCGAGGATCAAGGCCAGAAAAAACAAAGAAAAGATAATTACGAGTGATCTTAATTACTAGAATAATATAGTCAGAGGGTGGAGGAAAAGCAGGAACAAGGCCTTCATTAACCAGAGTCGTATTTTTAGCAAAGGTTTGAGCAAAGAATTCAGCTTTAGAAATAGATGAGACAGACGTGGACCTATCCGGAAGAAGCATAGGACGGAAAGATGAGGAAGAAAAATTGTTAGATATGTTTTTAGCTAAATGCCAGAAGTCACGAGAGGAGTTTGATTTTGACATTTTCTATTGATTAATCAGTTTTTGGTAAGTTGAAAAAAACATTTGGTATATTACGGGCATAAATATGAAGGGCGTGAGTTTCAGGAGATGGATGGTTATGGTACCGTCTGTGAGCCACCTCTCTATCTTGGACAGCATGTAAACAAACGGAGTTAAACCAAGATTTACGGGCCTTAGGATTTAAGAAAGTGTGTGGAATGCATGCCTCCAATTGTAGAGACAATGACCTCAATTATGCGCTCTGGACAAAGAGCTGACTTGAAATGCACGAAGTACCTCCACTTAGGTGGGTCCCGAAGCAGCATCGGAGCGATAGGACAGGTAACATAAATAAGATTGTAATCTTAATCAGAGGAGCCCAACGGAGAGAACAGTTTTACAGATTAGCAGAAGGGTTAGAGGTTAGGAAAAGATGTTGGGCGTGTTTCCAAGGCGGTCAGGAATACGGGTAGGGTGCTGCACCATCTGCTCTAGGTCTCGGAAGATAGAAAAGCTGTATGCTTGTTCATGAGGTTGGTCAGTGAAAGAAGATGATAGCCAATACTGGTGGTGAATATTGAAATCCCCAAGAATGGAAACTTCTGCAAAAGGAAAATGAGATATAATGTGGTCCAATTTGGATGTTAAATAGTTGAAGAATTTTACATAGTCTAAGGAGTAAGGTGAGAGATATACAGCATATATAAATTTAGATAGAGAGTCACATTGAGTCGAAGCCAGAGGTAGAAAATTCTGAATATGTATAACCGTGGGCGCGAGAGCAAGTGATATCGTTGCGTACATATACGGAACAGCTAGCTTTGGATAGAAAATGATAGTAGAGAGAGTAGGAGGAAAATTAAAGGGACTGCTGTTAGTGTTCACAGACACATGGGTTTCGGTGAGGAAAATATGATGAGGTTTAGAGGAAAGGAGGTGATGTTACAGAGAATGGAATCTAATTTAGATCTAAGACCGCGATCTAAGCTTTGCTGTTGCAGCACCTATTGTTGTTTACCAATAAGTTTGATGATCTTGAAGCCCCAAATTAACAATTCCAATCAATTTGTAACCCCAAAAACAGTTGGAATACCTACATACTTTTTGCAAGTATGTAGGAGCAGCAGGCCTTGCTGGTTGAATAATGGCATTGTATTCAGTTTTACCCTCGTCCGGCAGCAGTCCGTCCGTCTTTAATATCTATTTACGGGTACTGGCAACCAAGAAATCACTAGACTTTCAATGGTTTTCTAGAAGCTTAGACATTAAAATGACTGAAAAAAGGGTGGCAGGTATAAAGAAGAGGAGGAGATTAAGGGTTATCGTAGCCCTTGGTATAAGTGATGAGTACACAGACTTCAAATACAAAAAATATATACCAAAGATGGTATGATACATACACTCAACAATCAATAATTGAGGGCGAACACTGGGAGGCACGTCGCCTCGCCCACCCTATGACGCCACTCCCGGGGGTCACCACGCGCGAGTCCCCATGCAGGCTCCCTTCCCATACCAAGCAACTCTCGGGAGGAAACTTTAACTTGCCCCAGCCACGAGCCTTGTGGGTGCCCCCTTGGCCTCCTCCACGCCGGATTGTGTCTTACAGATACAACCCGGTGGAAAGGATCGGTTTCACGGTAGCGTGCCACATGTCCATATGGCCGAAGTTGGTGCTGATGGACTCTGCAGGTAATAGGCCTCGATTTAGTCTCACGGTGCGATCGCTGATTTGACACGTAATCATCCCAGCGATACCCCATGATTCTGCGAAAACACTTATTACCAAGGGTGTCGATTCGCCTCTTCAAGTCGCTATTTAGTGCCCATGTCTCACATCCATAAAGTAAGACAGGGATCTCAAGCGACTTGAAGATCCGGATTTTTGGCCTTCTGCACAGGTATCGACAACGCCAAATACTCGTGCTGAGCGAGTCCATAACACCGTGGGTTACGCAAATCCGCAAGACTTCCTGACGCGACCCGCCGTTATTCTGGACTACGCTGCAATCAATCAATCATTGGGGGCATACGCCGGGGTGCGCGTCGCCTGACCCACCCTACGACGCCATTCCCGGGGGTCACCTCGCGCGAGTCCCAACGCTGGCTGCCTTCCCATACCAAGCAACTCTCGACAAGAAACATCAACTTGCCCCAGCCATGAGCCTTGCTGTCGCCCCCTTGGCCTCCTCCACGCCGGATTTTCTCTTACTGATACAACCATGTGGAAAGGATCGGTTTCACGGTAGCGTGCCACATGCCAATATAGCCGAAGTTAGCGCTGATGGACTATGCAGGTAATAGGCTTCAATTCAGTCTCACGGTGCAATCGCTGGTTTGACACGTAATAATCCCAGCGAAACCCCATGATTCTTCGCAGACACTTATTACCAAAGGCATCGATTCGCCTCTTCAAGTCGGTATTTAGTGTCCATGTCTCACAACCATAGGTTAAGACAGGGATCACAAGCGACTTGAAGAGCCGGCCCGAATCTTTGTCCACCTGCAAAGGTACCGACAATGCTAAATATTCCTGCTGGGCAAGTCCATAGCACCGTGGGCTATGCCAATCCGCCGTAAGACTTCTTGACGTTACCCGCCGTCATTATGGACTGCGCTACCAAGGTATGCAAAAGTTTCCTAAATATCAATGTCCTCACCACACGCATGAACAGACTGTACTGTTTCATCTAGTAAGCCTCCAAATACCTGGACCTTGGTATTGAGCCAGGAGACCGTAGTCCCATAGGCTTTGCCTCCTCGTGCAGCGCCTTGAGAGCTATCACCAGGACCTCCAGCGACTCGGCAAAGATTACTGTATCATCGACAAAAAGAAGATCAGTAATCTTGGTATTGCCGAGGGATGCTCCACAATCACGTTGATCTACAACTTTGCCCAATACTCAGTCCAAACACGTATTGAAAAGTAATGGGGCTAGGACGCACCCTTGCCTCACTCCTATATTCACAGGAAAAAAGACACCTTCTTGAGATCAACATAGGCTGCAAGGATCCCTTGTTAAAACTCACGTCGGCGTTCCACCAGGACACGAAGAGCTAGGATACGGTCCGTTGTTGACTTACCAGACGTGAACCCAGACTGCTGAGGTCTCTGATACTTCAGCAGATGACTGCGGATCCGTGTCAGCAATAGACGAGCAAGCACCGTGCCTGGCACGCTAAGCGGTGTAATACCGCAGTAATTGTTGCAGTACTGACGGTCCCCTTTCCCTATCCAGATAGTGACGACCAGCCCCCTTCTCCAGTCAGGAGGAATGGTACCTGATTGCCATACGACAGTCAAGACAGCATGCAACCCGCGGATCATAGTCTCACCCCCAGCTTTGAGGAGCTCCACACTGATATTACAAACACCAGCTGCCTCTCCACCCCTCAACTTTGCTACAGCCTCTTTGACTTCGTCAAGAGGTTGCGGTTTCGTCAATGGAAGGATCGGCATCCACTGCCCGTAATTCAGTGGTGTGAAGCTACCCAATTGGAGGGTCCACCGTGAACAACTGCCCAAATTACTCAGCCCAACGAGCCATCGGCCCATCCATGTCCAATACAAGGCGCCCATCTGCTGCTTGGATAGAACTCGCCCGAGATGGAGACATGGAACGGAGCTTCTTCAGGGCTCGGTAGGTCGATCGGAGGTCATTAGCGTTCAAATGGCCCTCGACATCCTCAGGGAGGCTCCTGATATACCTCTCTTTGTCTTTCCCCAGGAGGGTTCTAGACTCTAGTCATGCGTGACAAAGCCCTGTACTTGTCCTGGTTCCCAGCAAGCCTGGCAGCGGCACTCTCCTCGACATTCTCCAGCGTCTCCCTCGAGACAAAACCACGCCTTGACCTCGGATGCTCCTCAATATACTCTTGGCAGAGAGTAGAGTTTCACGTTTGAAGATATTCCACCGTTATACAGGGCCCTCGAGGGCACCGAGCACATTAAACCGATTTGAAACTGCCACTGCATACTCATGGGCACATGTCAAGTCCTTCAGCTTCTCAAGATAAAACACAGTATGGTTACCTCTTGAGATTTTTCTGGACTTGACATGAAGCTTAAGTGTAGCAGCAACAAATTTGTGATCAGTTGCAAAGAACTCAGCTCCCCGGTAAACCCTGCAGTTCTGGAATATCCTCCAATGAGTACTAACTAAGATTTGGTCGATCTCATTAGGTTCCCCCCCCCGGCACTACTATATGATGTCCAGCGGTGCACCTCTGATCTCTGATTCCAATAACTTGCAATTTTTTTTTTTTTTGCAATTTTAACCTTCTGGGGCGGCATTTTGGAACACTACTAAGACCATCTTAGGGGACTAAGACCATCTTAGCGCTAGGTGGACATTTTCGGA
>JACEEZ010015961.1:252500-292746 GCA_016584305.1 Chionoecetes opilio
CCTCCAGGCTGTGGTACAGGGAATTCTTAGGGTGACATACCCCAGCTCTGATATCAGTATTGTTATCGATGCAGTTAGTTGATTGGTTCCTGTTACTTGGCTGCTAGCCATTTATTGTTATTTGTTGTGCAAATATATGCGGGGTAATCATACTCCTTGACTTTTCTTCCCCACATTTCTGAAGATTGATTATATTAATTGATAACCACCTCGGCACTGACAAAGTTACTCGATAGATAGTATCTATTTGGATTTTAAAAGTTTTACGAAAAACCTAATACTAAAGACTACTAAAGAAAATATCCATACGGCTGACGTTCCCCTCCGAGTATGATCAACATGTGGAAACACGTATGTTGACGTATTTTAATGTAATGCGTGCCTAGAGGACTCAACCTGATAAGGCCGATAGGGCCAGCAGGTGTCCATCGTATGACCACAGGCTTGACCGTGATTGACTAAGTTTTCCTGAGCCCGCGAGGATTGTCCTGTCCAAGGCAGAAACATAACATGGCAGACTGTGCCTGAAACCAAAGAGGAAGGTTGTGATGTTCGTAGCTTGCAATTTGTCTGCACAAAGATCTTTGAGACTTGTTTCTCATGTGTATAACAGGTTTTTCATAACCACAGACAGGAATCGAGCCTGACTATGGGCGTTTGTTCGTCCTCGCTACCTGAAAATGCAACCGTCAAATAGATAGAAAAGTCCCTTTTACCCAACCTGTGTCGGTGGGAGCGTATTTTACCACGGCTACAGATAATTAGGTAGGTAGGGGAGGGGATAGCAGAGTGGTTAGCGTCCTCGGGTGGCGTTCTCGAAGACCCGAATTCGATCCCGAGTGAGACCCATAAATCCATTTCAAATATTTCTGCACCGTTGAGTGGCCTAAGAACACCCACATGCTGCCCATTAACTCAACCTTTGATTGCGAGTGCATCGGAGGACACAGGGGGGCGGCATGAGCCTCTAATCACAGGCGTCACTATAAAAATCCTGCCTGCGCCACCACGGGCGAGGGCCAACCATCACAGCCTCAAGTAAACCTCCAGGACCTACCATCCCACCTCTGGAGGTCACTGCCTACAGGCGCTATAGGGCAAGATGTAAAAAAAGAAAAAAAAAAAAAAAAAATATCAGTTATGTTACAAGTCACCGTTAATGTCGTAGATGCCGGTGATCACTATAATATTCAATGGACTTGTGGTCATTCCCCGAAACGATCTAGTATTTTCTTAAATAGTTTTTGGGTCGGTGAATTATGAATGAAACTTTGTGTCAACATCTGTATATTATCTGATAGTTCAAATATTTTTACATGTACGTAGATTTTATTGAATTATGAGTGGCGGGATATGAGAGGTCATGAGTGTTCGTTGTGTATGTGATCAGTCTAAGTCCAGTGGTATCACAGAAACACAAGTTACTTTAAGTAGGTTTTATTCTGGTGGTAGCAGTACAAATTACAGGGAGGACAATAGGGAACGCCTTTACAAGCCTCAAGGCGGGTGTGACTGTCTGGCAGTGTCTGCCCAGTAGCCACCACTAGGGGTTGCCAGGTGGCGTGCTGCCGGCGCAAGGTTGCCAGGCTGCACCTGCTAACTAAACTATCCCACACCTCCCTCCCCCCTTCACGCTCATAGCAAGGTCTTGAGCGGACTCCTGCTGCTGCATTATCCGTTCTGAGCGGCGAGGGACTGGGTCGCTGGTGGGAGTAGGGGACTCATCTATCGTCGGGGGGTCGTTAGTGGGGAACTGCACAGGACGGAGGAATCGTCGGTTGCGCCACCATAAACGACCACTGGGTAACCGAACTTGATAGTCCCGTGACCTGCCGGTGCCCATGATGGGGCCCACTTTGTCCCAGCGAAGCGATGTCGGATCCTGGCTACGAACTTGCTCGTTGATCTTCAGCCTGGGAAGGGGACGGGCGTGCGCGTTGTAGCGTGTCACGACATCTTGAGCACGGTTGGCAGCTCGGCGGTCACATATCTCTGTCTTGGTCTGCCACTCCATCAAGAAGGACTGGGGGTGGGCGGGGACGCAAGAACGGAGAGGTCGTCCATACAAGATTTGTGCTGGGGAGCGACCGGTGTAGTTCGGAGCATTGCGGAGCTCCAGCAGTCCGCGGTCAAAGTCCTCGCAGTCGATATTGCCAGATGGAGCCACCTTCAGGATTAGGTGTTTGACGGACTTGACTGCTGCCTCAGCGTGGCCGTTGGACTGCGGGTAATGCGGTGAAGACACCATATGCCTGACTCCCCAGCGGTCGAGGAACGCTACGAAGTCTCGGCTCGTGAATTGGGGTCCTCCGTCGGTCCTGAGACGCACAGGGACGCCCACGTCACGGAAGTAGTACCGGAACTGGCGGATGGTGGCGGCAAACGTTGTGTCGCTGCCACATGGCACCACAGAGGGCCAACCAGAGAGACGGTCAGCTGTAACTAGGAATGACTTCCCAGTAACAGTGAAGAAGTCGGCTGACACTGACTCAAAAGGTCTCGTGGGGTCGTCGTCAGACAACAGGGGCTCCTGCTGCTGGCTTGGCCGCATCACTTGGCATGGCCCACATGCTTGGACAGTGTTGGCGATGTCAGAGTTGATGCCGGGCCAGTATACAGCTTGCCTGTAGGGCCTCCAGTGCCATGTCACCGGTAGGTAAAGATTCCGAACGGTGTTGGCTGGCGAGGGACTGAATGGCCTGCAGAGTAACGACAGTGTTGATAGAAGCACAAGTCTCGGTGCTCAACTTTTCAGCCTCGGGGGTGGGGTGGCCGACGGGTGCGCGGGACAAAGCGTCGGGAATGCAGAGGTGCTTACCCGCGCGCCACACTGCTGTGAAAAGGTAAGCTGAGAGTTTATCCTTTAAGCGCTGAAGGCGAGGATTCTCAACTGCATCCAGCGAGTAGTGGTTGAGGATTGGCACCAACGGGCGATGGTCGGTGATTACCTCGAAATGCTGCAGGCCGATGAGGTAGAATCTGCACTTCGATGTCGCCCATGCTACGGCCAGAAGCTCGAGCTCGATGGTAGCGTAGCGCGTTTCTGCCTCCGTCAGGAACCTGGAACCACGCTGAACCAGTCGGAACACTCCTCCGCCGTGGTCTTGCAGCAAAGCGTAGCCATACAAGCGAGAGGCATCTGTCTGCAAAACAGTGGACAAGGCAGGATCAAACGTGGCGAGGACCAGTGGGCTCGACAGAGCTTCCTTCACACGTCGGAAAGCCTCCTCATGGTCGGGAGTCCAAAGAAAGGTCCTCTTGGGGCTCATCAGGGGGCGAAGTGGCTGTGCAGCTGCAGAGATATCCGGAGAAAACTCTGCCAACTGATTCACAAGACCCATGAAAGAGCGGAGGTCAGTGAGGTTGGCAGGAGTGGGAAAGTCCCTGATGGCAAGGATTTTTTCTTGGTCGGCTGCTATGCCATCCCTGGAGAGGTTGTAACCACAGAAGGATACTGCAGGTTCGGCGAGAACAAACTTGTCCGCGTTGAGGGTGATTCCGTACTTACGGCATCTTGACAATACTTCGTGGACGCAGAGTAAGTGTGCGGAGTAGTCCTCGTCGTATAGAAGGATGTCGTCGACAACCTTCACACAGTTTATCACACCTTGGAGTGCCAAGTCACCTCGGAAGCAGAAAGCGTCTCCGTAGCCGCAAAACCCATTGGGCCGCGGCGGTACCTGAAGCGGCCGTAAGGCGTGATGAATGTCGTCAGTGGCTGGTCTTCCTCAGTGAGCTCAATTTGCCAATAGCCACACAGCGAGTCTACCTTAGAGTAAAAGAGTGCCTTCGGGTCCACGCTACGAATCGCTGCGAAGGGTGTGGGTGAGGGATGCGCTGGACGTGACACCTGTTTGTTCAGTTTAGACAGGTCGGTGGGGATCCGGACACCACAATTGGGCTTGGCAACGGCTACGAGAGGATGGCACCATGGGGACAGATCGTCGCCGGCAGGAACAATGATACCCTGGGCCACCATAGACTCCAACTCTTGCTGCACCGACTCGCGGTAAGCATGGGGGATCAGACGGGATGTGTGGATCGCGAAGGGTATGGCGTCTTCCTTCAAGTGGATCCTCATGGGTGGGCCTGTCATCGGCTTGAGTGGCCTGGCCCGTAGCGTCTCCTTCGTCACCAAAACATCGCTAAATTTCTTCAGGATGTATCCACGAGCCTCTGAAGGGGATGTGTTGCCGGTGAGAGGGATCGATGATGGCCCGGAGGCGGGTGGAGCAGTGGGCCAGGGCCGGTCTGAGGGGTGGCACCAAGCGTGTAGCCACTCTCGTCACTGCTCGCGTCGCGCATCCTGTTGGCGTGCCTCACCTCAAGGATCGGTTTAGGGAACTCCTGTGAGATGATTGACAGCTCCTTCAGATGTTCATACGAGATCAGAGAAGTTGGTACGCCATCGTGCACGTCAATCTACGCCGAGCACGACTTGTTGCTGAAAGTGATGGTGGCCTGGAATGAACCCATGGCGGGAGCCATCTCCGAACCGTCAGCTGTGAACCACTTGGCCTTGAGCGGCGGTTCGAGGTCATGCTTGGAAAGACCCAGGTGGCGTAGGTGTTCTAGGCCAATAACGGTAACGTCCGCACCAGTGTCGGGGAGCATCTGCAGACGTGCTGACACATTGCCGTGTGTGACGGTGACACTGATGGGCCGAAGACGCTTGGTACTGGACCGGGGAGTCGAGCCCACGCGTATGACGTGGCTCGGACACTGTTAAGGGTCTTGCGGCTGACTGCCAGGGGAGTAGGGAGAAAAAACACTGGTGCCGTGGCATTGTTTGCGTCGTCTTTGCTGACCCTTGGGTTTCATCTGGGAGCAACACTTGTCATAGTGATCGATGCGGCCGCACAAACGGCACTGGGTGCTTTTAGCAGGGCACCGTACAGTGTGTGTCTAATGTCCCGTACGTCCACAGCAGCTGCACACTGACTCGGCAGCTGGGCATGAGTGCGGAGTGTGCTGCCTTCCGCAGCTGTTGCACGGTGTGCTGGGCGGAGGTGTAACGGCACGGGAACCAGTCTTCGCCTTATGAGCTGCCGTCTTCACCTTCTTTTACTACGACATGGACCTCACAGCAGTAGGGGGGGCGGCTCGCAGGGTTGACGTGGTGTTTCGGGCGGCCTCATAGGCCCAACATTCCGTCACTACATCCTGCAGAGTGCATGAGGCGTCAAGGGAGATGAGGCGTTGGACAAGTTCTTCGTCTCGAACGCCCATCAAGATCACCTGCTTGAGCTGGGTTTCCTCGCACTCCTTGTGATTGCCCTTACAGATGTTAACTTCTTCAGATGCCCGCTTCAGGCGAACATAGAAGGCAGCGAACGATTCGCCTTCCATCTGTCTTGAGCTGAAGAGTCTCTTCGTTCCTCTGGGCCTTGACGTGCTCCTGCAGGACATTAAGTACGTCTTCTACAGGAGACGTGGAGTCTGGGGGCACTTGTAGTGTGTGCTCCAGTACTCGCTGCGTTTCGAGGGACAAGCACATACGTAGCTGTATGAGCTGTTTCTCCTGTGACAAGCTCGGGAGATCCACCATCGTGGCGTGGCCGCCTCCATTCTCTGAAGGTCTGGTAAGAGACGTCAGGGTGGAGTACTGGGGGTGGTTAAACAGAAGCCTTGGGTGGAGCGGGTGTGGGAGTGCAGCTGTTCTGTGTTAGGGCCGTGGTTCCTTGTGTGGGCGGCGTCACCGGTGTGGAAGACGACATGTAGAGTCAGCATGCGGTAACAGGGTCGTGATGAGCGTCTGAAAACGATCCGACTCCTCCTCACGTCGCCGTTTGTCTTCCTCTCTCCGTTGCTTCTCATCTTCACGTCGTTGCGCTTCCATTCACTGCATGAGATCAGAAAGGTCCATGGTGGAGGCGGTGGGGGAACGTTCCTGACGTGAGGCAGGCGGGGTTGAAGTGAGAGCCGCCCCAGCGGGTGAAAGTGAGAGTGAAACTGCGTCATTCTGGTCTGGCACAGGGGTACGTGGCGGTGACATTTGGGTCTGCTCCGTTTTCTTCCTCGTTCCGGTCATGGTGAATGGGTGTACACAGTGTTTTCTAGGTACTAATCCAACGCTTCAACAGCTTGAATCGGATGTACATGATAAATACAGCGACACGAGTCACGAATGTCCAGAACTTGTGCGTGTGTCAGTGTGGTTATATACGGGTGGCAGTGGCGAGTGGCGGCGGTCAGCTGGGTCGCTGTGCGTTTCAGGACCGACAGGACAGTGCGCCGGTGGCTGTTGAGAGGGCAGGGTTAGACGCTCTGCGCTCCGTGAGACCGGGAGGCCGACAGAGGGGGACTGACCAACCCAAAGCGTAGCCACTCTGTACTTCACAAAAGCGTAACACACGACACTGCACACACACGAGTAGCACTGTAGCTCCTAGCACCGTGAATCCACAGGGAAGTAGAAATTCCGATGCTGCGGGCGAGGTGTGGCGCGAAGCTGAGGCACACACAATGGCTGATCTAAATGGCGTTTGGTTTCCCATAAAAACTGTCCTTTACTATTTAACTAGTGACTCACTGCGCCATGTTCGTTGTGTATGTGATCAGTCTAAGTCCAGTGGGATCACAAAAACACAAGTTATTTTGAGTAGGCATCTGTCTAGTGGTAGCAGTACAAATTACAGGGAGGACAATAGGGAACGCCTTTACAAGCCTCAGGGCGGGTGTGACTGTCTGCCCAGTGGCCACCACTAGGGGTTGCCAGGTGGCGTGCTGCCGACGCAAGGTTGCCAGGCTGCACCTGCTAACTAAACTATCCCACAATGAGAGCATCACAGGTGAAACTAGGGGGGGGGGGGGGGGCACTCAGTAGAGCGCGTACCTCCGCCCGAATATTTCCTCATATATACGTATATATATATATATATGTATATATATATATATATATATATGCACTCAGTATGAGCGCATACCTCCGGCCGAATATTTCATCAATTGGTTGCCATGGCAACAGTTGTCAATAGATTACATCCAAAATTAAATCAGTTCTTCCTTATACCAAATAGACTTGGTATACTGAGTTTGGTCCAAAAATATTCGGAACTTTTCGAGAAATCCTGTACACAGACAGACAGACAGACAGACAGACAGACAGACAGATCGGGGTGAAAACATAACCCTCCAACTTCGTTGGCGGAGGTAATGAGAGGCAAATACTTTTCATGGGCGTTCTGTAACATACTAAATTGTGCAACATTTTTCACCATTAGGTATGATAATGATGTTTAATTAGGAAATGTGCAATTTAGTGTGCTACAGGACACCTGTGAATATTATTTAACTCACGTTTGACCAGTAGTACTCTCATGGCTCCTTATATCCGATATGCCATTTATAATTCAGTACAACAGTATTAGGATTCAATATTGCTTAAATATTAGGTAATATGCAAATGTTAACACTAAGCTTCATTCATCAGTCATTACCCCAAAAGATATTTAAGAAAACAATGGAGCGTTTCGGGCAGGAGGGAGTTGCTCACAACTCTTTTAAATATCCTGGCGATCACTGGCATCTACGACATTATTAGCGACTTTGCAGGAGACCTCATTGAGCCAAATCAGACAATTTGTTTCGTAGACACAGATAGGAATCGAGTTTACATGCTGGTGCATCTGCTCACCTCACCACATGTATATGCAAATATATAGGAGAGTTCCTCTACTTGACCTTCTTCGGTGGGGGCGACATAACACTAATTTATATGGCAACTGTTCAGGGTTCTTCCGTGTGCTCTGCAGAGTGTGTGGGGTCTGCTGGCCCGAAGGCCCTCCTTCAAAGGATTTCAAAATTGAAAAGGGCTTCTTCCTGCCTTTCTTTAGGAGTTCCGTCTCCTTTCCCAGGATAATCAAGCACTCCAAAGTGACAACCATATATCTTGTATTTTATGTAGTAAAGCTAAAGTCACACTATCCCGGTTTAAGGCCGGTTCCCACTAGCCCATTTCTACGGCCGCCGTTGCCGTACACAGCCCAACAATGACGTCACCATCATCACCGCTTGAGTGGTTGTAGTGGTAACCGCGCACAGTTTGCACCTACGCTCAAGCGGACTTGGTGTTAACTTTGTACGGCAGCCGAACAGCGGTACGGCGGTCCGGTCGACTTTTTTTGTGACGGCTCATTGTTGGGCGGTGTACGCCAACGGTGGCCGTAGAAGCGGGCTAGTGGGAACCGGCCTTTAGACCCACGATGAGCTACGGTGATGAAAAGTGAAACCGCGGGAAACCTAAATAAACTGTAGCGACACCTTGCCTGTCTGTGGCGCCACCTTGAAGTACACGGATGGTGTCCGTAACATTATCGGCATCACCGGCATGTAGTCACAGTCGCAGAGGAAGAGTTTAGTAACCTTTGTAGCAGAGTAAAACATACAGACGTTAAATAAATTTTTTAAATGAGTCAAAACTTTTTTGACTCAATGATAAGAACAATATTAAGTAAGAACGCACACACACAAATCTTACATAAATGATCTTGTCGTGTCCATCATTACCACCACCATCACCAGCACAATCATCGCTGCCTTCGCCTCCCTCATTCTAGCTGCCACCACAGCAACCACCACCGCAACCTGTGAGTGATAAATTACATTATAACTTTGACTTTAAAGTAACATGATTATAGATATTTCCTCACAACCTTGTGCTCTGAGTAACAAAAAATACATCATTATTTACAATACCGGCCTAGAGGTGATACAGTTGCACATTTGTTTTAAGCACTGACCCAGAAATGACAACTTTATCTATTTTTTTCCATGATGAAGGAAAAGCTATAGGCATAAAAAAAAAATGTTTAATCTGCTAACTGCCAATCCATACAAAGAAGAAAGTAGGAAACGTCCAAAAAGAGGATGAGGCAATTTAGTTCGGGAGGTGTCTTGCCTCTTCTCTTGAAAAGTCAAGAGTCGTGGGAAGGTTTCAAAATAAAAAAAAAACAGGGAGAGTTCCAGAGTTTACAAGTGAAAAGGATGAAATAATGAAAATACTGGTTAACTCTTGCATTAGCAACATAAACAGAATGAAGGTCAGAATATGATGAAAAGTCTTGTTCAGCGAGGCCGCAGGATGGGGTAAAAATGAAAATGGGGGTAGAAGGTAGCTAGAGAAACAGCATTGCGGCGGTGATTGCGATGTTTAATACAGGCAGTAAGAGGAAGGGAGTTGATGAGACGAAAAGCTTTTGACTTCATCCTGCCTAGGAGAGGTGTATGAGTGGATACTACCCAAAAAAAAAAATTACAACACAAAGGACTGACCAAGGGCACAACAAAAAGAGGTAACACAAAGCCCGCTTAGTTGCCAGACACTATAAAGAAGAGAGTAAGAGAAAAAAAAGGGAGATGGACCAATTTAGTTCGGGAGGTGTCTTGTTACTCTTCTCTTGAAAAGATTTAAGTTGTAGGAAGGTGGAAAAATAGAAACAGGAAAACAAATCCAGAGTATACCAGTGAAAGGGATGAAAGAGTAAAGATACTGATTAACTCTTGCATTAGGAAGATGAACAGAATATGGATGAGAATGAGCGGAAAGTCTTGTGCAGCGAGGCTGCGGGAGGGGGGAGGCATGCAGTTAGCAAGTTCAGAAGAGCAGTGAGCATGAAAATAACGGTAGAAGATAGCAAGAGAAGCAACATTGCGTCGGTGAATTAAAGATTGAAGACAGTCAGTCAGAGGAGGGGAGTTGATGAGACGAAAAGCTTTTGATCAACCCTGTTTAGGAGAGCTTTATGAGTGGATCCTCCCCAAACATGTGAGACATATCCATACATGGACGGATAAGGCCCCTGTAGAGAGCAAGCAACTGGGAGGGAGAAAAACAAGGGCGCAGACGCCACAGGACACCTAACTTCTTAGAAGCTGTTTTAGCAAGAGATGAGATGTGAGGTTTCCAATTTAGAGTTTTAGTAAAGGATGGTCCAAGAATGTTCATTGTAGAAGAAGAAGACAGTTGAGTGTCATTGAAGAAGAAGGGATAGTTATCTGGTAGGTTTTGTCGAGTAGATAGGTGAAGAAATTGGGTTTTTGAAGCATTGAACATAACAAGGTTTGCTTTGCTCCAATCAGAAATTATAGAAAGATCAGAAGTTAGGCGCTCGGTGGCATCTCTCCGTGAATCACTTAGTTCCTGTTGAGTTGGACGTCAAATAAACGACGACGTTGAAAAATGCAGCGTAGAATCATCGGCGTAGGAGTGGATAGGGCTTTGAATTATACATAGAAGATCATTAATGAATAATAGAAAGAGAGTGGGTGATAGGACAGAACCCTGGGGAACACGACTATTGATACATTTAGGAGAAGAACAATGTCAGTCTACAGTAGCTGCAATAGAACGGTTTGAAAGGAAACTTAAAATGAAGGTAAGGAGAGAAGGATAGAAACCGAATGAGGGTAGTTTGGAAATCAAAGATTTGTGCCAGACTCTATCAAGAGCTTTTGATATGTCAAGGGCAACAGAAAAGTTTCACCGAAACCCCTAAAGGAGGATGACCAAGATTCAGTTAGGAAAGCTAGTAGATCGCCAAGAGATCAGCCTTTACGGAAACCGTACTGACGATCAGATAGAAGATTGTGGGCAGATAGATGCTTAAGAATCTTCTTATTAAGTATAGATTCAAAAGCTTTAGAAAGGCAGGAAGCCAAAGCTATAGGACGGTAGTGTCAAGGATTAGACCGGTCACCCTTCTAAGGAACAGGTTGAATGTGAGCAAACTTCCAACAATAAGGAAAGATGGAAGTAGATAGACAAAGACGGAAAAGTTTGACCAGGCAGGGTGCAAGCACAGAAGCACAATTTTTTAGAACAATAGTAGGGACTCATTCAGGACCGTATGCCTTCCGAGGATCTAGGCCAGATAGGGCAAAGAAGACATCATTACGAAGGATCTTAATAGCAGGCATTATATAGTCAGAGGGTGGAGGAGAAGGAGGAACAAGCCCTTCATCAACCAGAGTGGAATTTTCAGCAAAGGTTTGAGCGAAGAGTTCAGCTTTAAAAATAGATGAGACAGCTGTGGAGCCATCTGGGTGAAGCATAGGAGGGAAAGATGGAGAAGAAAAATTGTTAGAGATGTTATTAGCTAGATGCCAGAAGTCACGAGATAATTTCGATTCAAAAAGATTTTGACATATTTTATGAATGAAGGAGTTTTTGGTAAGTTGAAGGAAAGATTTGGTATGATTACGGGCAGAAATATAAAGTCTATCAGTACTTCATACTTCATACAATGGCGGATAAGACCCCATGCATAGAGCAAGCATCTTGGAAGGGTAAAAAATATGAATACGACACCACTGGACACCTAACTTCTTTGAAGCAAATTTAGTAAGAGATCAGATGTGAAACTTCCAGTTCAGATTTATAGTAAAGAATACCCCGAAAATTTTGCTGTTGAAAAAAAGAAAGTCGTGTACCATTGAAAAAAGGGGATGTCTGGAAGGTTGTTATGTCGAGTTCAGAGATGATGAAATTGGGTTTTTGAGGCATTGAAGAAAACAAGATTTACTTTGCCCTATATAGAAATTATAGAAAGATCAGAAGTTAGACGGTCTGTGGTATGTCTTCGTGAATTAATTAATTTTTGTAGAATTGAACGACGTTGACAAATGCAGGACAGAGTCATCAGTGTAATATTAGATAGGATATTGAGTTGGAGTTAGAAGATCATTAATGAATAATAGGTAAATAGTGGGTGATACGACAGAGCCCTGAGCAACACCACTATTGATAGACTTAGGAGAATAACAATGACCGTCTACAACAACTGCAATATAACGAATGTAAGGGAAACTTGAGATGAAGGAGCAAAGAGAAGAAGAGAACCATAAGAGGGTAGTTTGGAAAATTAAAGATTGTCCCAGACTATCCAAAGTTTTTCATATGTCAAAGGCAAAACCAAAATCTTCACCAAAACTTATAAAAGAGGATGACTAAGATTCAGTTAAGCAAGTTAGAAGATCACCAGTAAATCGTTCTTTGCTGAGACCGTACTGAAGATCAGATAGAAGATTGTGAGATAAATGCTTAAGACTCTTCTTAAAAAGATTCAAAAACTTTTGAATGCAGGAAATTAAAGCCTTAGGACGATTGTTTGAAGGATTAGAACTGTCACCTTTTTTAGGCACATGTTGAATGTGGGCAAATTTCCAGCAAGAAAAATGTTGGAAGTAGGTAGACAAAGCTGGAAAAGTTTGACCATGCAGTGTACAATCACTAGTGCATTTTTTTAAAACAATACGAGGAATTCTGTCAGGACCGTAGGTAAGCCTTATGATGACATAGGCCAAAGAGGGGATATAAAAAGTATTCCGAAGAATTTTGATAATAGGCATTATATAGTTAGAAAGAGGAGGAGGAGAGAATCCCAGCATCATCTAGAGATGAAAATGGGCAAATGTGTGAACAAAGAATTCAGCTTTAGAAATAGATGAGTCAGCTGTGGATCACTCTTAGTGAAGTATATGAGGAAAAGAAGATTTTTTTTATCTAGTTGACAGAAATCACAACAAGAGTTTGAATTAGAAACATTTTGACATTTGAAATTGGTGAAGGAGTTTTGGCAAGTTTAAGAATATATGTGGCACTAGCCGAAAAGCCGAAGGGCGGACTTTTTGGCTAGCAGGAGGACTTTTGGTGGGCCTTCGGCCCAATAATTGTAACACTTGTATTTTAATGATAATGTATTTCACACAACCATGAGTTTAATCTCACAGAATAATTTTTTATAATACAAAATATCTCTCGTAAAAAAAAAAATCACAATTCTCGCTAATACTAAAAATAGAAATAAAATAAAAGTGATCGGATCATCCCCAAAGTGACCTTAAAACCTTCCCCTGGTCGACCTGGTTCCAAAACTGTGCCATATGATGGGATTGCGCCACTGGGGGCGGAACCTATAGCGGACACACACCCAGACACACACACGCACACACTTTCGATTATATTATTATAGATGATTACGAGCAGAAATATATAGGCCATGAGTTTCAGGAGATGGATGGCTGCGGTATATAGCATGTGTGCGCTCTCTATGATGGACAGCACGAGAGCAGGCTAAGTTAACCAAGGTTTACGCGCATTAGGATGAAAAAAGTGTGTAGAATGTAGATTTCCATGCTAGAGACAATGACCTTAGTGATGCGTTCTGCACAAAGAGATGGTCTTTGACACGGACGCAATAATCATTCCATGAAAAATCTGAATAGTAACCGGTGAGTATTTCACCATGGCGATAGATGGATGTCTGACTGCCTACTCTTACTTGAATATTGATAACGAATAATGATAATAATGATGATAATAATAATAATCATAATAATAATAACAATGTATTAATAATAATAATAATAATAATAATAAAATAATAATAATAATAAAAATTATCATTATTATTATTTGCATTATTATTATCATTCTTATCATGATATTAATAATATTAATAATAATAATTAGATGTGATGATTAAAGTAATGATGATGTTAATGAATATAGTTAAGATTGTAAAAACAGTAATGATGATACTATTTATGATAATATATTATATATATATATATATATATATATATATATAATATATATATATATATATATATATATATATATAATATATATATATATATATATATATATATATATATATATATATATATATATATATATATATATATATATATATATTATATATATATATATATTATATATATATATATATATATATATATATATATATATAATAATGATGCAATGATAATAATATTTATAATGAAAACAGGTGATGAAGGAGACACGGGCTGGGAAACGAGTACTTTATTCCTAACTAGTTTCGCCTCTAATGTGCTTCTTCAGAGGAGTGAAGAAGCCCATTAGAGGCGAAACTAGTATAAAATAAAATAGTGTTCACACCTGTAAGGGTGTCTACACAACAATAATGATAATAATAATAATAAATATTATTATAATAATATGTATGATACCACCAGGGATGATAATACTGTTAATGCTAAGGGTAATCACAAAAATGTTGATGATTGATGAGGCAACGATTAATAACGATGCTAAAATTAGTACTGAAAATAATGAAAATAATGATGACAAAGATAATGATAATATTTATAGTAATGACATTAATAACAATACAAATAATAACATTTTTCATAGAGCTGGAATAGTAGCAACGGTGCGGTAATCCAGGGTCCAAGGAAGGGTCTGTGAAGGTGGACAGTTAAGAAAAAGAAAATTGTAAACAACCCAACCTGCAACATTTTGAGCATTAAAAAACCCAGCAAGATTCACTCAGAACAGAAATCAGTGTATCTACAAGTAAGACTGGTAGCTGGGCGCCTCAAAGGACATTCACCTGTTCGGGACCTTCCTGCTCACCTCTTGACCTTGAACCTCCGTCAAGCCAGTTTATTCCGGGTTTATGCGCGCGCTCGTGTGTGTGTGTATGTGTGTGTGTGTGTGTGTGTTTGTGTGTGTGTGTGTGTGTGTGTGTGTTTTGTGTGTGTGTGTGTGTGTGTGTGTGTGTGTGTGTGTGTGTGTGTGTGTGTGTGTGTGTAAGTGTGTGTGTGTGTTAACGTCCTTATAATTCACCCATGGTCTTGTCCACGCGAGCCGGACTACCGATCGCAGGTTTCACCCTCCCAGAGCAAGCTTGGAGATCATTATGACCGATCTTTGGGTACTACTGGGACCTCACACACCACACTCCCCCATCGCCTTGCTCAAGAGGGACAGTAACCGCCCGAATTTGTCAAGTGAAAAATCCCCGGGAGCATTGAGGATTAGACCGGCTACCACAGAATGGCAGGCCAGCACGCTATCAACCTGACCATCGCGCGGTTTGTGTTTATGGCCCGTACCGAGAGTCATGGTGAAGATCGAGCGACGAACAACGAACGACCGAGGAAGGGTACCATAAAAGGGATATTTTTTGGAACGAAGACCAGTGACGACCGGTCGAAGGTCACGATCGAAGACACGGGTACTAGTCCGGCAGATGAACGCCAAATATGTGCTTGACCTCTTTTTGGAGTATAAAGGTTTTTTTAATGTTAATTATTGATAGTAAGGGCATATATATATATATATTATTGGAGTATATAAGTTTTTTTATATTATAATATTGATATAAGGGATATATATATATATATATTCAGAAACTGCCGGATGACATCTTGTTATACTTGAGCAATTTGTCCTAGGAGGCGAAATCCAAGATGGTCGCCATCGAATCTGGGAAAATCTATTTTCCTCATATCTTCGTAACTATATGAGATAGAAACACGAATGAAAGGTCCTTTTATATGTTTTCAGGCATCAAGATTACAATGCTGCCATTATTATATCAATAAAACACACAAAAAATAAGATGGCCGCCATAAATGTGTTTTTCATTGCAGAAAATTGACTTTCTCAACAGCCATTGGTACATGGCATGTAAAAGATGGTTCAAGTATTGTAGTATAATTGTGTACATATTCGCGATGTTCTGCTGACGTGTGAGGGGTGTTGGTGTGCTCGTGTGAGGGGATTTCCCCAGACGTGGATTTCTCCAGACGTGGATTTCCCCAGACGCGTTTGTGCGCTGCGCGGCGGCCGGCCGGCGAAGTTTTTTTCCCAAACAGGTTCGCAAACTTTCGGTTAAGGTTAGGTTAGGTTAGGTTAGGTTCAGGCATAGACCACTGTAAACCTGGACTGCGCACGGAATATCGGCCTGTCGCACAAGGGCCTGAAGTCGGAGGGCCGCACGGAGTCATTTTAATTAATATATATATAATATATATATATATATATATATATATATATATATATATATATATATATATATATATATAAAATATATTTTATATATATATATACTCAGATCATATAGACAGGTTTTATCAGATATTGATAATTTTAGCCCTTCGTAAATGTTTGTTCTATAATATTATCAAATAAAAAACAGTAAAACACGCTAAAGAAATGCCATTACGAGACTGAAGAAATATGCATGAACTTCACTTCAATTCTTCGCCATTTAAAACTTTGTGAGTCAATTTTTATCATGAAGGGTATCAATAGAAGCGCAGTTTTATTAGCTTTCCATTGATATATTTAATTTTTGGATAAATGAATTAGAATCATGCATAAATTAGCGTTAAATAAATAAATAAAATCATCAATCGGGTAATTTGCCCGATTGATGATATTATTTATATGCTTATATATTTCTTTTTCTGATAAATGAATTAGCACTATGTATAAATTAGCGTTAACTAAATAAATAACCTCTTCAATCGGGAAAATTACCCGATTGATGATTTTATTTCTTTATTTAATGCTAATTTATGCATGGTTTTAATTCCTTTATCAGAAAACGAAATACATCAATGGAAAGCTAATCAAATTGCGCTTCTATTGATACCCTTCATGATAAAAGTTGACTTGCAAAGTTTTAAGTGGCGAAGAGTTGAAGTGAGTCAGAGTCTTGTAATGGCATTTCTTTAGCGTGTTTTACTGTTTTTTATTTTATAATATTATAGAACAAACAGTTACGAAGATTACAGTATATCATATATACTGATAAACCAGTCTATATGATAGTCCATAGACCACTATATCTCTTTGTCGGGCGGGCCTGCCTATGCTATGCAGCCTGGCAATTTCAAAACATTGTCGCGTGAACAGTCCAGAGATATAGTGGTCTATGGTTCAGGTATAACTTCCTGAGGTAACTTTGTGTGGGAATCACAATGAGGTTATTTTCAAGAAAATCCTGTGGCTAGTTTCGGAGCTACAGCCATGCGTAGAGGGCCGCCAACCTTTGCAAACTCGTTAGGGAAAAAAAAATCGCTGCCGGCCGCGGGCGGGGTAAAGGCAGTGCGCTAGGGAGCTTCGGAAGGTACGGAGGTGTGTGTGTGAGCTGTGTGTCAGTCAATACAGCAGTCGATTGTCTCAAGTATATAATCTTGTTAACTGATGTTTAGTACATATACATTCAGAAACTAACAGGCGACATCTTGTCACAATTGAGCAACTTTTGCTGGAAGCATAAATTCAAGATGACCGCCACCGATTCTGGGGATATATAATTCACCTCGTATCTTTGTTACTAGATGAGCTAGAAACGTGAATAAAAGGTAATTTTATATGTTTTCAGGCATAAAGAATCCAATGACGCTATGATTTTTAGAATAAAACACAAAACAATCAAGATAGCCGCCATACAAATACATGTGTACTGTGTAGTTAAGTTTATAATGAAATATTTTGTTTGTTTCTAGGTATTTGCAATGGTACTTGTGCGGTGCGGTGGTACTTCGTAAGTCATGGCCAGTGAGTGCTTCTTCAAATGGAGGTTTGCGTTTGATGACAAGCCAAAAAAACTGGTCGAGTCTTGGACTAAGAAGAATTGAAACCATCATCAAGTGCAGCAAAATATATCTCGACGGTAAACATCAAGTACTTGAAGACTCTGTGCAAGAGGATCGTGACTTTACTGTGAAATGCCATAAGAGCTGTGTATGTACATATACATCCAACACTCAGATACAGAGACATCTCAAAAGAACAAAACAAAATAAAGGGAAACCTCTGTGATTCCCCCCAAGAAAACACGACTTTCATGTGCTGCAAGCTTTAGCTTTCAGGAACAATGTTTATTCTGTGGGGAGGAATGTACGTTGGATAAGGATACAAAGAATCCTGCTCGGTGAAAGCCAGCATACCTGTGTCGTGAAATTGCACGAAAAGGAGAGAAATCCTGAAGCAGTATCTGCTAGAAGCATGTTGATTCGGGATGACGAGTGGGCCACCACTGTGAGAGTGCGCATACAGGGACCATCAGTGACTTACACGCAGCAGACGCACGATCCCATGTCTCATGCGATGCAAGTTTACAGGACAGAGACCCACTTACATGTGCTGCAGGCTCGACATCAAACTCTGTACAGGTGGATGATGCTGACCGAGCTGGCCCCAAATCCCAACATCAATGTTCACAGATGCAGGAGAGATGAGATGCTCAACAGGAAAATCCGTGGTTGAAGACTCAACTGAAATTTGAGGTCTCACCCAAAAATGCACCAAACACAGACATCACAATCATCGATGGTTCGGGCTCCCTCTGGGTGATACACTGGCCTGTGGGTGGTACAGTAAAACGTATGTGTCAAACTTTAGACAACATATTGAGAGGAAGCTGCAAAAAGGAGATGTGTACTTGGTGTTTGATCGGTTACTATGAGTGCAGCACTAAGGTGTCACAAGAAGTGCGAGGAACACTGAGCCAGTAGAGTTTCACCAGCTCAAGGTTACAACGAGCTGCCATCACAGAAAGTAATCCTGACTGTCACTGCAAAACAAGAAGCAGCTCATTGACATAATCTGCATGAACTCAAAGGAGACGTTTCTTCCATCGAAACCACATACAGAATCACAAGCTGATCATCACACCCCAAAGAAAAAGCTCCGATTGAGATCAGCAATGGAGGACTTATCATCAACAGAGGGGATTGAACACTACCCCTGAAGGGCAGATATCATCATCGTTCAACAAATGCTCATGGCTGCAAAGGAGAAACCCAAAAGGGCATCACCGTCTTATCAGATGACACAGACGTGTTTTGTACTGCTTCTACATACATTACTATCTGGAAGATGGTCTTAAGTTCATGGTGAGTATGGAATCTCCAATCAAAGATCGAGCAATAGTCGATATCGGCAAGACCGTTGAGAAGCACACAGATATCATACCAGAAATCCTAGCTGCTCTGCAACTTTCTGGTTGTGACCAGTTGCTTGCAGTTTCGGCATTGGAAAAAGCACTGTTCTGAAAGTTTTTAAGAAGTGGACTTATTCTGTCACTTCTGGACAAATTGATGCTTCGCTGCCCCCGGGGATACAGCGGCAACGAAATTCTGACTACTTGCTAATGGACAGAGCAAAAGTGCCGAATGTCAAATGCACGACTCAGTGCTTTGGCAGCAAAAACAGGCAAAGGGTATACATCAACACCAAAATTATGCTCTCTACCACCGACCAGCGAGGCCTTCGAGGAAAACGTGAAACGTGTGCATCATCAAGCATCCATATGGCGCGCCGTGAAAGACGCGGATTCATCAGAACTGGGCGTTGAAAAATATGGATGGAAGAAAGATGAAACCAACAGATCACTTGTACCTACGACAGTCCCGGATACAGTCAGCCTTGCACCAGATGCTGTCTTGCGACTGATCAGGTGTGGATGCGAGAGTGACACACCTTGTCGTTCATCCAGATGTGGTTGCCGGAGTGCCAATCTGTCGTGCACAATGTTATGTGCCTGTCACGATGGAATTTGCTGCAACACAAATGCTTTGTGACTTGTGACAGTGACTATCAGTCGAAAAATCTAAATCCATATCTTACGTTTAACAGAATACATAAATGTTTTCAGTAATTAAACCAACAAGTTGTGTCTCATGTGATTTAACCAGAAATTAACTCATGCGTCGTTGCAATAAATGCAAAATGATATACAAATAAGCGTTTATTTTATGAATAATACCACACAGACCTTGCCAATCCGTGCTAGTGCATGTCATTAATCAGGTCTAGTAATGGCTGTTGAGAAAGTCAATTTGCTGCAATGAAAAACACATTTATGACGGCTATCTTGTTTTTTGTGTGTTTTATTGATATAAAAATGGCAGCATTGTACTCTTGATGCCTGAAAACATATAAAAGGACCTTTCATTCGTGTTTCTATCTCATATAGTTACTAAGATATGAGGATTCGAGGAAAATAGATTTTCCCAGATTCGATGGCGACCATCTTGGATTCTAGACCCTATCTAGCCTCCTAGCACAAATTGCTCATTATGACAAGATGTCATCCGGCAGTTTCTGAATATATATATATATATATATGCCCTTACCATTAATAATCAACATTAAAAAAGACTTTATACTCCAAAAAGAGGTCCCATGGTACTTCTGCTGGACTACCCCCGTGTCTTCGAGCCGACCTTTGTCGCTGCTCTTCGTTCCGAAAAAATATCCTTTTTATGGTACCCTTCCTCGGTCGTTCGTCGTTCGTCGCTCGACCTTCATCATAACTCTTGGTACGGGCCTGTGTGTGTGTGTGTGTGTGTGTGTATGTGTGTGGAGGGATGAATGTGAGTGCTCACAAGTAGAGTACGATGAGCCAGTCGGAGTCATTTGACCTTTGACCCCTTACTTCCGGGTTCATTGACCTCTAACGGTATTTTTGATTTGAACTCTTGACCTCTAACGGTATTTTACTTCCTGGTTCCCACAGGGACCTCTTGACCACTAACGGAACTTTACTTCCTGGTTCCCACGCTTTTATGAATGGGTGTGTACTCCTGCATTGTACTATGCATTTAATGAATGAGTCACTACTCCAGCTGAATGGGTCACGTGGTGTACTCCAGTGACCTCTTGACCTCTAACGGTATTTTACTTCCTGGTTCCCACAGGAACCCTTGACCACTACGGAACCTACTTCCTGGTTCCCCCGCTTTTATGAAAGGGTGTGTACTCCTGCATTGTACTATGCATTTAATGAATGAGTCACTACTGCAGCTGAATCGGTCACGTGGTGTACTCCAGTGACCTCTTGACCTCTAACGGTACTATACTTCCTATTTCCCACTGATGACACTCAAAGAGAAAGTTGTGAAACTTTTAAACATCCGCCCTTTATGCATCCCTCCCTCCCTTCCCCCCTCCCTCCCTCCCCCCTCCCTCCCTCCCTCCTCCCTCCCTCCCTCCTCCTTCCCCTCCCTTTCCCCCCTCCCTCCTCTTCCTCTTTCCTCCCTCCCTCCTCCTCCCTCCCTCCCCTTTCCCCGTCCCCCATTCTTCCTCCTTCCATCCCTTCACGCTTTTTTTACCTCCTGTTCCCCTTAAACATGCTTCCCCTCTCTCTCTCTTCTCTCTCCCTCTCTCCTCCCCTCTCTCCCCTCTCTTCGTCTCCCTCTCCTCCTCTCTCTCTCTCTCTTCCATCTCTCCTCTTCCTCTCCTCTCACTCTCTCTCTCCTCTCTCCTCTCTCTTTCCTCTCTTCCTCTCTCTCTCTCTCCTCTCTCTCTCTTCCTCTCCTCTCTCTCTTCTCTCTCCTTTTACTCCTCTCTCTCTTTCCCTCTCTCTCTCTCTGTCCCTTTTTCTCTCCTTCCTCTCTCTCTCTCCTCTTCTCTTCTCCTCCCCCCTCTCCCTCCCCTCTCTCTTCCCTTTCCCCTCTCTTCTCCTTTTCTTTTCCCCCTCCTCCTCTCTCTCCTCTTCTCTCGCTCCCCCCCTCTCTCTCCTTCTCTCTCCCTCACATAGTGCGTCAGCTTGTCTCAGCACTGAATGATTAAATTTTTTGAAAGTCATCGTAGTGAGGTGTGTGTGGTGTGTGTGTGTGTGTGGTGTTGTGTGTTCTTATCTTTCCTATTTGTCAAAAACATTTAAAAAAACGTTGTACTGTAATTTATAAATATATTATTATATTTTTATTCACTACTTCCATGTAGCCTTTTACTAGTCGGGGAAATATAACAAAAGTTGTGCAAAACTAATATATTGAAAACAACAAGAAAATCTATATTCCATCTTTTATATGATAAATACGAGAGCGGAAGGGAGTCTATACTGCCACGGTCAGCCACCTGTGTCTGGGGGAACAAATAACAAATTGTGAGGTATTCGGCTGTGATGATACTTTCTTGATTCGAATAGAATAAAATTATATCAAGTATAGGCGTCCAGTCTCTGGCCCCTTCGCTTTTGGTTCAGTTCTTACGGCTTGAACGTGGCAGCGAGCCACGTTCTAGCCAACTATCTCATTACGCTAATTACTCATTAAGGGCTTGTTCTACGCAAAACGTTTGTTGCACAGACCCCCATTGATTTTGACAGCACTACTTGCATGTCAAATTTCAGCTTAATCCGACAATATTTAGGAGTAGTTTACGCTAATTTCTCATTCCGAGGTTGTTCTACGCAAAAAGTGTGTTGTACAGACCCCCATTGATTTTGACAGCACTACTTCCATGTCAAATTTCAGCTTAATCCGACAATATTTAGGAGTAGTTTACGCTAATTTCTCATTAAGAGGTTGTTCTACGCAAAAAGTGTGTTGCACAGACCCCCATTTATTTTGACAGCACTACTTGCATGTCAAATTTCAGCTCAATCCGACAATATTTAGGAGTAGTTATACACTTTTTGACTTAAACATGGTTCCACGGGTCTTATGGTAAGAAGCAGCTCGCTTCGCTCGCTGCCAATTAGATTTTATTCTGGCGAACTACCTTCATTTATACGAAGCTTTACACTCACAATTAATTGAGTTTCAATAAAACTTCTTTTTATACATGAACATTACACCTTTGAATCTAAGTATGAGAGAGGAGAGCCCGCCACCAGCGACATATTTACTGAGGAGAAATCAGGGGTAATTATCAAGAGGTGCTTGACCGGATGGTAATTATAGAGAGGTGGCTAAAAAAAAAAAGTGGATCGAGGAGAAAGTGTCGTAACGAGGAGGTGACTGTGTAGCGACTAAATAAGTCACTCCTTTCAATCTTCATGTTTCCGTTTTCTCTACCAGTTTATACAGAGAACCAGAGTAGCACGGAGACTACTCTATTTATAATCTTCAATCATTGTTATGATATTTATCAGGTGTTTGCATTGTTATCAGCTTATCAATATATATCAATTCTGTACAACGTAATATCAGCAGTACACACCAAGGAGTATCCTTGGTGTAACTCGCATGTCTTGGCGAGAGTTTGCATAACACCTTGGAAAACAATTATTTATGAGAAATGAAATTTGTATATATACTCCAGAATTTGTGAAATAAAATGAACCTGAACTGGACAAATGAGTATCCTTCATTCCAGTTAAACCAAAGCTATGAACACTCCACCTTAGTTACAAATGGTGACCCAGAGTGTACAATGGTTTTCTAGGTGGCTTAAACCCGGTGCTGTCCATCTCGGCATAGAAATATAATTTCTATGCCTTGCTGGACACAAGAGCACCCCTCTCCTAGTCGTGGGACCTGCGTCTTCGGAAGCATTCGTCCCATTGCTCCCGCTCTATATTCCTAGCCTCCAGTTTTCATTTGGTTTTTTTTCTAGGAGTAAGCGGATAGGGAAAAAATTTACCCTTTTTTACGTGTGGGGCGCCCCCTAACTTTTTTCCCCCCCCCCCAAAACCCCGGGAAAATTTTCTGTCCTTCCTCGGGGCCTTTTTTTCCCCCGGTCAGACCCCCTTACGGGCGTTCCAGGCCTTAGGGCGCCTTTCCAAGCGGGGCCCGTCCCACCCCCCCCAAAGGCGCCTCACTGCGTCCTTAAGGGGCCTTTATGCGCTTTTTTAGCGGGGGGCCCCCCCGGGTTTCCCTTTTCCCCGAGGCCTCATTTGCGGCTTATGCCCCTTTAGCGGGGGCCGCGGGCCTTCCTCCAGACCCCAAACCGCCCCCCAGCGGCCTTATTGCGTGTTTAGGGCGTTGGCCCCTTTTTCCCTTTAACCCCTTTCAGGGGCCCTTGTCCCACGCACGCGCCCTTTCCCCAAAACCCTTTTGACCCCTCCTTTCGCCCTCAGCCCCAAACCTTACGCACATTTGCGCGGGCCCCACAGGTTTCCCGTAAATTCAACTCCAGGGGGGCCGCCGCCCCCCCCCGCCCTAGGGTTTTACTAAACCACCCCTGGGGGATTAACTCACCGCCCTGTGGATTCCCTCATCGCCCTGTTTTACTCATCAAAAAGTGCTACTTGCGAAAACCGTTTTTTTCTTTCCCTTAAACCCAACGGGAAAAAACACCCCCGGTCCCGGGGCCACCCCCTGCGCTTTCATAAACTTTCCCCATCCCTTTCCCCAAAGCAACCTAAACCCAAACAGAAAAACCTTTTCCAAACATTTGTCTTTTCAGTGTCCCAGTTTCGCCCCAGGGCAACATCCCAACCCCCCCGCGACTCAAAACCCCGGCGCCCAACATTTGCCTGGCGTAACATTTTTGCCACGCCCCCCCAAACAAAAGGGCCCGGCGGCACCACAGCCGGGCGCAACACTCCACCCCCCCGAACACAACCCGGGGGGGGCACCACACCATGGGAAAACACTGCCCCAACGCCCCAACAAAACCGGGGGCCCCACTGCCAGGGGAAACACTCCCCACGCCCCGAAACCCAAAAAGCCGGGGGAAACCAAAAGCCATGGCGCAACATTTGGCCAACCCCCGGGCCAACCCCCAAAAGGGGCCGGCGGCACCACTGCCAGGGCCGCAACCCTGCCCCCCCCCCCCCAAACATTTGGCCGGGCGGCCCCCAAAATTTGCCAGGGGGCCCCGGTCAACACTCCCCTTTTCGCCCCCCGGATTTACTACCCCGGCGGCCCCCCTGCCATGGGGGGAAAACACTCCCCCCAACCGCCGCCAAAACGGGAAAAACGCCCCCTCCCAAATGGCTTCAACCCCGCCCCCGCCCCCCCCGATTTTTACTGCCCGGCGGCACCATTTGCCATGGCGGAAAAACATTTGCCCCCGCCCGCAAAAACTGCCGGGGGCCCACCAACTGCCAGGGCGTCAACCCCTTCCCACGCCCCCCGCGACTCAAAGCCGGCGGGAACCCACTGCCGGGCGGCCCCCTTCAGCCGTTGAAAGGGCCGGGCAACGGTCCCCCCAAAAGCCCCCCAAACCAAAAATCGGGCAACAAAAAACCCCCAGAAAGGCAACCGCTCCACCCCCCCAACGTCTCTTTCCCCCTCCCGCGTCACGGGGGGGGGGGGTACTGTATCGATTTAAAAAAAATTCAACTCCTTTAAATTTTTATGTTTTTTTTTTTTTTCCCTTACCGTTTATACAGAGAACCAGAGTAGCAGGGGGACACTCTTTTAAATCTTAAATCATTGTTTTTTGATATTTTCAGGGTTTGCATTGTTATCACCCTTTCCCCAAAAATATCAATTTTTTACAACGTAATTTTAGCAGCACACCCAAGGGAGAAACCCTTGGGGGAAATTTCCCGAAATGTTTTGGCAAAGATTTTTTGCATAACCCTTTGGAAAAACAATTATTTATGAGAAATAAAATTTTGTATATATACTCCAAAATTTTTTGGAAAAAAAAGGAAACCCTTTAAAACTGGAAAAATGAGTTTCCTTCATTCCTTTAAAAACCAAAAAGCAAATGCCCCACTCCACCCTTAGTTAAAAAACTGCCCCTGATGCCCAATTTTGTCGCGGGGAAAGGATAGGTGATGGGGGGGCCGGGTGTAGGAGAAGGGGAGAAGGGGGGTTTATTTAAAATTTTTCAGAAGCCACGCTTTTAAAGGGAAAAGGGGACAAAGCTGCAAGTAAGCCAAGCTGTAAAAAAAAAAAAAAAAAAAAAAAAAACTGTTACAACAGATGGCGTCTCTTGACAGTGTGCGCATCGTTCCATGTGTACATTTGCTGGCCGGGAATTCGAGCACGTGGAGACCAGCAGGATGAAACCCTCACAAACACGTTGTCACCGCGCTTTCATGAAGATTACATGTCCTCCCAGCCTGTGAGTGTGATAGCCTCACCCGTCTTATACAGGCTTATAATTTTTGATCCAGCCTGGATTCCTCGCAGGCCTTAACAACACCGAGACCAAGAACCCCAGGATGAGTGAACAAGAGCATTGATGAGTTTCTGTGCAATAGTATAAGAAGGAACAACAATAGCATTTTTTTATAATGTATTCCCTAAGGCCACAGGAAGGTAAGGACATCCGTAATAAGTAAAACTAATAAAGTACACTTTAGATCTTTCTAAAGTGAACTATGAATATGATTATGAACATAACTAATAGGTAACTATAATTTATACAGGTTTGTATGTTTCGGAGACATAAACAACTGTGTGTATGGCACGATGCTGAATATTGGTTACCATGTTATGTACTTGTTATGTAGTTTTATTCCCTAATTTTTTGTCAACTTTTTTCATGACATGTTTTTCTCGTTATTGCTTGTACTTATGTTAAATAAATACATTATGAAATACCTAGTAAATACTGGTTATGATGCATTTGTTTTTACCTTTCCTTACCTCACTAATAATCTTTCTTCAGGAGAGCCTCTCCACTGTAAGAGTATTTGCCAGCCTCCTTATTTGATGCTCTATGAACTAAAGTATGTTATTTTTGTATGTCCGTATGCTTCATGTATGCTGCCAAAAAATGAAGTTATATCTGCATGACTTACTCTCCACCTTGTAAATTGTGAAATAAGATTCCATATTTCATTTCACTTTCAGTTTTGTAATATGAAAAAATAATATAAGCTACAAATTCTGCATAAATAAAAGTAAAATACATGTATGTAAACATACCAGCTCCCCCTAAAATATAATGCACTAGTTACACTTGGGCTGAACAGGTTTGTGCAAAAACGGGTTGATAGTAGCTAAAGGTAAAGATGGGGTATTATATAGAGAGAGAGAGAGATTATTACTATTCTTTTTAAATACAGCATGCATTGTCGAAAAAAAAAACCAGTCGGATGTTGTCAGGCTACTTGTCTGTTCTCCGTTGTTTGTTAAATACATAAATTTTAGATGTGTTTTTCTTTTCCCTACCCTCTCTGACTTCCACCTAACTAATGCAGACAGATTAATTCCTAGAAAAAAGATGAAACCTACTACTTGAGAAAGTTGATAGTTGTAACTGGTTATGTTCCTTCTGAACACTAAGGTGGGGACCCCAAAGATTAACGAGACACTTCACAACCAAATTTGGGTTTGCTAACCACAAAGGAAAACTAAATGGGAGGAGTGTACTCCATAGAAACGCTAAAATCAAAGAACCATTACCTTTTAATATGTTATATAAGGCTTTACCCACAATTGCATGGGATTATTCTTTCGAGTTCAAGGATGATTATAAGATTTATGTTCTTTAATCTTTTTCAAACATCTCTCAATCTGTTGTAAAACATTTCTCCGTCCTTCCTTTTGTTGGTTTGTATCCCTACTATGAAGGGGGAGGAGCGTACAAAATGGTAGGAGGGGTGGGGGGGTAGGTATGTAGGAGAAAACTCGGGAAGTCTTATGGTAGATTATAAAAAAAAAAAAAAAAAAAAAAAAAATGGGTTTAGACCACTTATGTTTTACCATGGTTATCGTTAAAAGAAGTGAGCGCTCTTTGTAACATGTGGCGTAGTAGGAACATGTATATTAAAGCCACCAGAGTCACCGAAGTTCGGAGTATTCTTCAATCGTTCAAATCATGTGTTGAAAAAAATAAAATTATATATGACACTTGGATGGAGGATACTGAAATGACGATTTAAAAGTAGAGTTTTTCAACCACATGTAATATGAGGTGGATAGTAAACCCGGTTGAAGAGGAGAAAGAGGAAATGTATTATAAAATCAACCCCATATCAGAGACATTTTTCAAGAAAAAAAAAATGAAAAATAAATAAATAAAATACATAAAACCCGTATATACTAAAAAATAACACAGTGGGATGGAAGAGAAGACGATGGTGCGATAGAAAATGTATCAATTTTACCGAAATAAAACCATGGTGATGTGTAAGGGTGTATGTGTGTGTTATGTCTGCAGTAAGCCCTTTAGTCCCCCCAATCTCAAATGGGTGTGTAAAGGGGGAAAAATAATCACCCAGGGTATAAGACAGGCTAGAATTAACGGGATTATCAATTCTTTACTTTAAAAAAATTAACAAATAATTACCAGATAATATGAATACCCGTTATGCATCATGGAAAAAAGATAATAATGAAGACTTGAGTTCTTGGAGTCTCCAAACAACAAGCAGGTAGATTAATCACTGTTTCCACAGAACCAGTTAGTGTAGATGAAGAACAATAAAAGAAAAACAGAAATAAAAATTTTCATAGAGGCAGTAAGAAAATGAAGCAATCATAAAGAAAACACCCCCTCCCCTACCACACACACAAAAAAAAAAATAGTTTTCACTCGAAAACAAGCGACACCTAAATCACTCTAGACAGGCAGAGAAAAGGACTGGGAAAACTTACTCAGTTACTCAGTTACTATACTAGTAAATCCACGGCGATGACAAAGACACACACGAAAAAAAAGACAGATAATGAATAGAGAAAATCGCTTAAAAGGTTGGAAAACAATGTATCAAATCTTGGAGGGTATCAATACCACGTCCTCGCCTGGTAAATTTCCAAGTCCCACTGCCTGGTCTTGAGGTGTCCGTGTTAATGACCTCAAATCAAGATGGCGTTGTGTAAAAAGGTAGCCAGTTATTAGAATAACGCCACCATTGGTAACAACAGAGGCCGGGGTTTAGAGTACAACAGTGAATAAGATAGACCGCTCGCAATATTATATTCCAGATGGATATTGGCTTTGTTTTTCCTTTTTTTTTTTTTTTCATTGCGATAAAGAAAAAAAATAGGAGGAAGAGACTGCTTCTTACCAAAAGACCCGTGGAACCATGTTTAAGTAAAAAAGTGTATAACTACTCCTAAATATTGTCGGATTGAGCTGAAATTTGACATGCAAGTAGTGCTGTCAAAATAAATGGGGGTCTGTGCAATACACTTTTTGCGTAGAACAACCTCTAATGAGAAATTAGCGTAAAACTACTCCTAAATATTGTCGGATTAAGCTGAAAATTTGACATGCAAGTAGTGCTGTCAAAATCAATGGGGGTTCTGTGGGAACAAACGTTTGCGTAGAACAAGCCCTTAATGAGTAATTAGCGTAATGAGATAGTTGGCTAGAACGTGGCTGGCTGCCCCGTTCAAGCCGTAAGAACTGAGCCAAAAGCGAAGGGCCAGAGACTGGACGCCTATACTGATATAATTTTATTCTATTCGAATCAAGAAAGTATCATCCAGCCGAACCTCACAATTTTTTATTTGTTCCCCAGACACAGGTGGCTGACGGGGCGGTATAGACTCCCTTTCCCCTCCGATTATCATATAAAAGATGGGAAAATAATTTTTTTGTTGTTTCAATATATTAGTTTTTCACAACTTTTGTATATTTTCCCCCCTGACCTAGTAATAAGGCTACATGGAAGTAGTGATCTAAAAAAAAAATATATATATATATATTACAGTACAACGTTTTTTTAAATGTTTCTGTACAAATAGGTAAGATAAAACCAACACACAAACCCCACACACACACACACACACACACACACACACACACACACACACACACACACACCCCACACACCTCACTACGAGACTTTCCAAAAAATTTCATTCATTCAGTGCTGAGACAAGCTTGACGCCACTATGAGAGGAGAGAGAGAGAAGGAGAGAGAGAGAGAAGGGGAGGAGAGAGAGAGAGAGAGGAGAGGGGAGAGAGAGAGAGAGAGAGAGGAGAGGAGAGAGAGAGAAGAGAGAAAAGAGAGAGTAATACAGAAAGAGGAAGGAAGGGTAGGTAATAAGGAGCTAATGTGAGGGAAGAAGCGAAGATGAAAAGAGAGAGAGGAGGAGAGAGAGAGAGAGAGAGAGAGAAGAGAGAGAGAGAGAGAGGAGAGAGAGAGGAGAGAGAGGGGAGAGAGAGAGGAGAAGGGGAGAGAGAGAATGAGAGAGAGAAGGAGGGAGAGGGGAGAGAGAGATAAAAGAGACGGAGGAGAAAAGCGGAAAAAGGAGGAGAGAGGGAGAAGGGACGAGTGAAGGAGGGAGAGAGGGAAAAGGAAAGGAAGTAAAAAAGGGAGGGGGGAAGGGAGGGAAAAGGGGAGGGAAGGGAGGGGGGGGGGGAGGGAGGGAGGAAAAAAGAGGATGTTTAGGAAAAGGGGGAGGGAAGGGAAGGGAGAAATCAGGGAGGTGAGGGAGGGGAAAGGCGAAGCTGCATAAGGGCTTTATTAAAATGGTACATTCGGGGTTATTTATAAAATGGAAAAGTAAGTACGTTAGGGTCAAGAGGTCACTGGAGTACACCACGTGACCGATTCAGCTGCAGTAGTGACTCATTCATTAAATGCATAGTACAATGCAGGAGTACACACCCTTTCATAAAAGCGTGGGAACCAGGAAGTAAAGTTCCGTTAGTGGTCAAGAGGTCCCTGTGGGAACCAGGAAGTAAAATACCGTTAGAGGTCAAGAGGTCAAATCAAAAATACCGTTAGAGGTCAATGAACCCGGAAGTAAGGGGTCAAAGGTCAAATGACTCCGACTGGCTCATCGTACTCTACTCTCACATCTCTCCCTTCATATGTGTGTAATTAACCCACAGTCTCGTCCACGAGAGCTGGCCTCGCGATCGCTCTATAGTTTTACCCTCCCGGAAATAGCTTGCAGCTCGTTCAGACCAATATATGGGTAAAAGGATGACTCCTCATGCACCACACACCCTATATTTGTACCCAAGGGCAACAGTAACAACCTGAGGTCTCTGTAGAATCCGGCGTGAGCAGGTCTCGAACTAACGGCATGCTGAACAGCAGGAAGAAACTATTCCAAAATCACAACAAGCTGTATCTGTGTGCTTCTTTGTACGTGTGTATACGTGTGTGTGTGTGTGTGTGTGTGTGTGTGTGTGTGTGCGTGTGTGTGTGGTGTGTGTGTGTGCGCGCGTGCCAGTGTGTCATTCACCCACGACCTGATCTCGCGTTGACGCACGCGATATTCAGATGTAACCCTCTTGCAAAGAGCTTAGAACTCATAGAGACCGATCTTTGGGTAAAACTGGGACCTTAACCGCGCGCCCCATCTGCTTGCTCAAGGGGGACACTACTCCTTGATTTGTCGGCAAAAAAATATCTTGAGTGAGTAAGGATTAACAAGGGACCATAGAACGGCGCACCAAACGTCCTCTTGACCACTGAGTCACACATAGTCAGGACTTGAAATTTCAGAGGGTTACGTATTTCTATCGAAGGGGAGGCATTATTTTATCATGTTTTTCTTTCCACGTATATTTCTACTAGAATATCTTTTTACCTAGACAAGTAGCTATGTTTTTACTAGAATTTCTACTAGAATGAATAATTATTGTAGCTGTACGAAATCAAATCATACGTCGTGAAAAAGGTTTTTTCCACAAAAAAAGGACTGGTCAAGGGCGAAAAAATAGCCCGCTAGCTGCCAGTCTCCAAAAAGAAGAGAATAAGAGAATAAAGAATGGGGGGTGGATCCATTAAGTTCGAGAGGTGTCTTGATACTTCTCTTTTGAAAATAAACAAGTTTTATCAAGGTGGGAAACTCGAAATAGGAAGATAGTTTACCATAGTTTACCAAAGAAAAATATGAAAGAGTGAAATTACTGGTTAACTCTTGCATTAGGAAGATGGACAGAATAGGGATGAGAATGAGTATAAAGTATTATGCAGTGAGTTCGCGGGAAGGGAGTCATGTAGTTGAGCAAGTTCAAAAGAGCAGTGAGCATGAAAATAGAGGTAGAAGATAGCAAGAGAAGCAACATTGCGGCGGTGATTTAAAAATTGAAGACAGTCAGTCAGAGGAGGGAAGTTGATGAGACGAAAAGCTTTTGACTCTTCCCTGTTAAGGAGAGCTGTATGAGTGGATCCCCCCAAACATGAGATACATACTCCATACATAAGCAGACAAGGCCCTTGTACAAAGCAAGCAGCTGGGAGGGAGAAAAAATGGATGCAAACGCCACAGGAAACCTATCGTCTTAAAAATAAAAGACGCCGTGAGACCTACACGAGGTAGTTCCTGTTGCTTAACACTACTTACATCCACCTTTCATCCCCATCCATGAATTTATCTAGCCTCCCTTTAAAGCTCTCTAATGACTCCGTACTAACTACCTGTCTACTGAGTCCATTCCAATCATTTACCACCCTATTTGTGAACCAGTTTTTCCCTATTTTTTTTTTTAAATCTACGCTTTTCCAGCTTGAACCCGTTACTTTTTGTTCTACCCTAGTTAATAGCCGTAAGAACTTTTCCTACCTCTCCTTTATTAAATCCCTTTATCCACTTAAAAACTTATATCAGATCGCCCCTTACTCTGCGTCTCTCGATTGAGTGTAAATTTAATAGCTTCAATCTCTTCTCATAACTAAAGTTACGCATCCCTTGAATAATTTTGGTCATCCTTCTCTGCACTGATTCTAACAAGGCTATATCCATCCTGTAATATGGAGACCAAAACTAAAAACCAAGCTAGTCTAGGTGAGGTCTGACTAGAGCCAAATAAAGCTTTAGAATAATTTCCGCACTTCTAATTTTAACACTTCTTCTAATGAATCCTAACACTCTATTAGCTCTATTTCTAGCCTCAATACTTATGGAGCGAATACCAATGGAGGGAATGATGCAGAGTTAAAATTGTTACTATCTTAATGTCTTTATTTCTTTATGTTACTGTCTTTACCTTGATGCAAGAAGTCACGAGAGGAGTTTCTAGAAAGATTTTGACATTTTCTATGTATGAAGGAATTTTTTCATTATTTTACGAAAAGATTTGGCATGATTACGTGCATAAATATAAAGAGCATGAGTTTAAGGAAATGGGTGGTTACTGTACCGTCTGTGAGCTGCTTCTCTATTGGAAAAGCAAAGAGGTTTTCGGGTTAGCATTAGAGGAAAGTGAGTGATGTATGCTTCCCTGCCAGAGACAATGACCCATAAAGCCTTCACAAAGAGATGGGGTTTTAAAAACGGAAAAAATCATTCCATGGAAAGTCAGAGTAGTACTGCCCCTTTGGTCCCCCACTTAGCTGAGTTGAAAGCCGAAAACCTCCGCTTAGGTTGGGCTCAAGGCGGACCGGGGCGATAGGACAAGTTACAGAAATAAGATTGTGATCGAAGGAGCTCAACGGAGAGAATAGTTTAACAAAGTTGGCTGAAGGATTAGATGTTAGGAAAAGGTCAAAATTTTTGGGCATGTCTCCAAGGCTGGTATAGGGTGCTGCACCAGCTGCTCTAGGTCATTAGGGATAGCAAAGCTGTGGGCTTGTTCATCAGGTTGGTCAGTGAAAGAAGGTGATAGCCAATGCTTGTGGTGAATGTTGATATCCCCAAGAATGGAAATTACAGCAAAAGAAATATGAGATGAGATGTGCTCCATTTTAGATGTTGAAATAGCCACTCATCAAAACCATCAAGTGATAGTAAGCCGACATGCGATATACTCCTACACACACACACACACACACACACACACACACACACACACACACACACACACACACACACACACACACACACACACACAACACACCACCACACACACACACAACACACACACACCCACACACAACACACACACACACACATACACACACACACACACACACACACACTTAGGGTACTCCGTAGTGTAGGGGAAGCACGCTCGGTTCACAACAGAGAAGTTCCGGGTTCGATCCCCGGGCGGAGCGGAAACAGATGGGCTGTTTCCTTAAAAAACCCAAGCCCCTGTCCACCCAGCAGTGAATGGGCCCCGGTTTTTTACCCGGGGTTGTGACCTGCTTCCGGGGTGGGTTCGGCCAAAACTAAGCACTAAGGAAAATGAAAAAAATGTTGATATGAGAGGGGGCCCATGAGGTTGCTCAGGCCCGTAAAATACAATAGTTGAATACAACAGAAAATACACACACCCCACACCCCAAACCACACAACACACAAACCCCACACACACCCCACAAAAAACCCCCACACACACAAACACACCCCATTCACACCCACGCACACACACATACACCCAAAAAATAAAATATAAAAAATTTAAAAATATTATATATATTATAATATTATATTATATATAATCATTTATATATATATATATTTTTAATATATATATATTATTTTTTAATATATAATATATTTTTTATAATTTTAAAAAATTTTATATATATATATATATATTATAATAAAATTATTAAAAAATTTTATATATAAAATATAGATAATATATATTATTTTCAATAATAGGAATTACTTACCACATTATTCGCCCTTGGCTGTATTATAAAATTTTAAAAATACCTTAAACAACAAAGTAAATGTGTTTGTAGAACTTACTTGGAGGACGACGACGTGAAGAAGATACTTCTTCCTTGGCCTTCAAAGGAGCACTGCCCTGAGATGCCCTGGGATGCAGGGATGGTGCTGGTAGAGGCTCTGGGGGGAGGGCGAAGAGGAGGGGAGGCAGGAGGGGAAGTCAGAGCAGGACTTGCAGGACTACCGGTTTGGGGTGAACTATGCAGGGAGGGTAAGAAAGTAAATAAGAGCATTAGAAAAGTAGGAGGTAGGTAGGAGTGTTGATTGTTATATAACGACAGTGGAAAGAAAAAAAAGAAGAAAAATTCGATGAGGGAATGAAATGAAAATTGTGCCCAATATATTATGAAGTGATGTGCCTTCCTAACTGCTCCCCGGCCTGTTTTTTTTCTTAAACCCCGGTTGGGTTTCCCCCCAGAATTTTACTGTCAAAAACTCTCATAAAATATATATATAATTTAATATATTATATATATAATATAAAATAAATTTTTAATATATATATTTTATTTAAAAATATATAATTATTTTATATATTATATATATATATATTTAAAATAGGAAAAAAAAAAAAAAAAAAAAAAAAGAAAAAAAAAAAAGAAGAAAAATATAATAATATAATAAAAATTTTATTTTTATATTATATATTATATATATATTATATATATTTTTATATATATATAAAAAATTTTATATACAATATATATATATTTTTATTATATAAATATATATATATATATATTAAAAATATATTTATATATATATAATTATAGAGAGAGAGAGAGAGAAGAAAGAGAGAGAGGGAGAGAGAGAAGAGAGAGAGAGAGGGGGAGAGAGAGAGGAGAGGAGAAGAGGAGAGAGGGAGAGAGAGAGGGGAGAGAGAAAAAAAAAAAAAAAAAAAAAAAAAATAAAAAAATAAAATATTATATATATATTAATTTTAATATATTATATATATTATATATTATATTTTTTTTTATTATATAATAATTTTTATATCATCTATATCATCATGGGGCATCTAGCCTATTAGTTCGAGTTGTTGGCCTGTACGTAGGCGTCCACTCTCCTGTCGCCTGCCAGGTGTCGCGCTGCCTGGGTCGCTCCACCACGTCGCCAAAGGGTTGCGTCTATCACCTCTGAAGCACTCCTGGATGACTATATCACGTCATCACATTATTAAGGCCACAGGCAATAATACACGTACCTGCAATCATGATATATGTAGTTATATTTATCCCAAGGCTAAGGGAGGAGGCTAAGGCTCTCTCTCGGCTTTGATTTATCCCATCCCCCGTCGCTGAGATACTTAGTAGACGACTCCGTGTGTGTGTCAGGAGAAACACAATTATTTTTCAGCAACTTTATTATTGGACGTCATCCATCTTGTTTGAGGTAGTATAGCCTTCTCGGCCATTTGCCTCAAGCCCCAGGGCAAATTTGGAGAAGTGGCAGGGCTGGAGGTCACTTTTGAGTCTTGACAGTTCACTGGACTTGCTAATCCCGTACAGGAGGGTGACCTGTGAGAGGGTCCTGGCTTTGTCTGAGTTATAGTTGTTGTTGTTGTTGTATTTGTTATCTTCTTTCCTATTATTCCTAGTAGTAGTAGTATTTTTATTATTATTATTATTATTATTATTATTATTATTATTATTATTATTATTATTATTATTATTTATTATTATTATGATTATTATTATTATTGTTATTGATATTATTATTATTATTATTATTTATTATTATTAAGATTATTATTATTATTGTTATTGATATTATATTATTATTATTATTATTTATTATTATGATGATTATTATTGTTATTGATATAATTATTATCATTATTATTATTATTATTTATTATTATTATGATTATTATTATTATTGTTATTGATATTATTATTATTATTATTATCATTATTATTATTATTATTATTTATTATTATTATTATTATTATATTCGTATTATCATATAGTAGTAGTAGTAATAGTTGGTATTATTGTTGTTTTTGTCATTAATATTACTTTAGATAAAGAGAGAGAGCGGGTGGACGGGTCTCTCTCTCTCTCTCTCTCTCTCTCTCTCTCTCTCTCTCTCTCTCTCTCTCGTCTCTCCTCTCTCTCTCATCTCTCTCTCTCTCTCTCTCTTCTCTCTCTCTCTCTCTCTCTCTCTCTCTCTCTCATCTCTCTCCTCTCTCTCTCTCCTCTCTCTCTCTCTCTCTCTCTCTCTCTCTCTCTCTCTCTCTCTCCTTTTTCTTTCTTCATTTTTTACCTTTATTCTAATAGGTTTTACAGTCAGGAGCTTCAGCTGAACTACTGAGAGCTATCTTTGACTTTAGGAATGTGTAGATTATTCCTAGCTTAGCATACATACATGGGTTACTATTTTAAATTCTTTTTTTCTCTATTGCACTACTAAATGAATTTTATATGTACACTAGCCGCAAAGCCGCCCTCCGGGCGGACTTTTTGGCTAGCTCCTGCGGAGGGCTATTGGTGGGCCTTCTCTCCAGAAGGGCCAGACTCTCCAGATAGCCCCTTCTAACTTTCCTGAAATCATGGATGTAGAAATGTATGTATTAACGCCAACCCATTCACATCACCCCCAACCCATTCACTCACCATTACCATCCCCACACCCATCACTCACCATACCCATCACCCCCACCCATTCACTCACCCATTACCCATCACCACAACTCATTCCTCACATTCCCATCACCCCACCTATTCCCTCACCCATTCACCCCCCCCATTCACTCACCATCACCACACCCAAACAAACCCATATCACTCACACCATTACCCATCACCCTACATAAGGTGTCTCAATCTCGCAACCCTTTTTCACAATCTGTCGAAGCCTACAAAACAAAACAAAAGTGACGGATCACTCATAAGGTGCTTAAAAACCTCCCTGTCAACGTTCCAAAAACTGTGCCATATGCGGGGGAAAAAGAAGAAAATAGTTTCACTCGAAAGACAAGGACCCTAAATGCACTCTAACAGGAGAGAAAGACTGGGAAAACTTACTCACGAGACTAGTAAATCCACGGCGATGACAAAGACACACACGAAAAAAAAGACAGATAATGAATAGAAAAAATCGCTTAAAAGGTTGGAAAACAATGTATCAAATCTTGGAAGGTATCAATACCACGTCCTCGCCTGGTAAATTTCCAAGTCCCACTGCCTGGCCTTGAGGTGTCCGTGTTAATGACCTCAAATCAAGATGGCGTTGTGTAAAAAGGTAGCCAGTTACTGAATTAGAATAACGCCACCATTGGTAACAACAGAGGCCGGGGTTTAGAGTACAACAGTGAATAAGATAGACCGCTCGCAATATTATATTCCAGATGGATATTGGCTTTGTTTTTCCTTCTTTTTTTTTTTCATTGCTATAAAGAAAAAAAAATAGGAGGAAGAGACTGCTTCTTACCAAAAGACCCGTGGAACCATGTTTAAGTCAAAAAGTGTATAACTACTCCTAAATATTGTCGGATTGAGCTGAAATTTGACATGCAAGTAGTGCTGTCAAAATAAATGGGGGTCTGTGCAACACACTTTTTGCGTAGAACAACCTCTTAATGAGAAATTAGCGTAAACTACTCTAAATATTGTCGGAAAAAAGCTAAAATTTCTGCAATTGTGCTGTAAAAAATAAAGGGGGTCTGTGCAAAAAACTTTTTTGCGTAAAAAAGCCCTTAATGGAAATTAGCGTAATGAGTAGTTGGCTATACGGGCTGCTGCATTTTTCCACCCGTAAAACTGAGCCAAAAGCGAAGGGGCCGAGCTGGACCCTATATTTGATAAAATTTTATTCTTTCGAATCAAAAAGTTCATCACACCCGAATCCTCACAATTTGTTATTTTTTTCCCCCAAACACGGTGCTGAGGGTGGCGGTAAAAACTCCCTTCGCTCTCGTTTTTATCTTTAAAAAAGATGGAATTTGATTTTCTTGCTGTTTTAATATTTTATTTTGCCAAACTTTTTTATTTTTCCCCCGACCTAGAAAAGGGCTACAGGGAAGTATGATCTAAAAAAATATATATAATATATATTCAGTACAACGTTTTTTTAATTTTTTTGTACAAATAGGTAAATAAAACACACACACCACCACAACACACACCACACAACACACACACACACACCACACACACCACACCACCACATTGTAAAGGGCCCCGCCATCAATTACAACTGAATCTATTTTAAGTTTTATTTAACTTTGTGTTCCCTCATTTGTTTTATTGCTTTTCCCCTATGGGGTTGCCCTCCATCTTTCCTAAATAATTGATAATACCCCAAAAATAAAATATGATGCATTCTATTTATGAAAATTTTGTTTCCCCAAAAATCATTATTCCTCAGCCAATATTTAATTTAAAATTTAAATTAAAAATATTTCATAAGTTGCTTATTTTAAAAACTTAAACTCTACCCAGGAAAAAAGGGTTTTCGTTTTCGTGGAAATATTTATAATTTTAGGGGTAATAGTTTAATTTTTGTGTCCAAGTTTCGTACGTCCCTCTAAAAAAAAAGTGTGTTGTTAAGGTCCTCAGTATGGAATTCTCTTCCTATTGCAAAAAAAAGTTGATGGAGGCTGGAATTTAAAATAAAATTAAAAGAAGAAAATAAAGACTTATTTATTAAATGTCAAATATTTATAATTTGTGTTAAACTGTGTCGATTGTCTGTATTTGCTTAGAAATGTTTTTTTCAATATTTTTTTTTTGGGTGTTTTCATTTTGTATAGTTTGTCACTTATAATGCCTGACTCGAACAACCAATTTGTTCGATTTTGTCTTCTAAAGGGTTATCTCGACAGACCGTGCCATCATTACGTTTTTTTTTTTATATATTCAAATTTTTTCGTTGCTTTTGTAATGGCAATAAATTTACTTACTTACACACACCACACCTCATACTTGACTTTCCAAAAAATTTTTTTCACGTGCTGAGACAAGCTTAGCCACTATGAGAGAGAGAGAGAGAGAGAAGAGGAGAGAGAAGAGGAGAGAGGAGAGAGAGGGGAGAGAGAGAAAGGAGAGAGAAGAAGAGAGAAGGAGAGAAGAGAGAAGAGGAGAGAAGAGAGGAGAGAAGAGAGGGGGGAGAGAGAGAGAGAGAGAGAGAGAGAGAGAGAGAGGGGGAAGAGAGAGAGTATACAGAAAAAGGGAAAGGAAGGGGAGGGATAGGAGCAATGTGAAAGGGGAAAGGGAAACGAGAAGATAAAGCAAGAGAGAGAGAGAAGAGAGAGAGAAAAGGAGGGGAAGAGAAGAAGAGGAGAAGAGAGAGGGGAGGAGAAGAGAGAGAGAGAGAGAGAGAGGAGAAAGGAGAGAGAGAGAGAGAGAGAGAGAGAAGAGAGAGGAGAGAGAGAGAGGGGAAAAGCTGATTAAGGAACAGGGGGTAAAAAAAGCGTGAAGGGGGGTGGAAGGGGAAAAATGGGGACGTGGAAGGGAGGGAGGGAGGGGGAGGGGGGGAGAAAAAGGAAGAGGAGGGAGGGGGGAGGGAGGGAGGGGGAGGGAGGGAGGGAGGGGGGAAGGGGGGGGGGATCATAAAGGGGGATGTTTAAAAATTTTTACAACTTTCTCTTTGAGTGTCATCATGTGAAATAGGAAGTACATACCGTTTGGGTCAAAAGGGGCACTGGGGGTACCCACGTGACCATTCAGCTGCGTAGTACTCATTTATTAAAGCATAGTACAAAGCAGGGTACACACCCATTCATAAAACGTGGGAACCAGGGAAATAAAGTTCCCCTTGTGGTCAAGAGGTCCCTGTGGGGAACCCGGAAGTAAAATACCGTTTAGGTCAAAAAGGTCAAATCAAAAATACCCTTAGAGTCATGAACCCGGAAGTAAGGGGTCCAAAAAGGGCAAAAGACTCCGACTGGGTCATCGTAATATAATCCCCCACTCTCCCCTTCATATGTGTGTAAATTTAAACCCCAGTCTCCCTGAGACTGGGGCCCCGCGATCGCTCTATAGTTTTACCCTCCCGGAAAAAAAGCTTGAAGCTCGTTCAGGGGGCCAATATATGGGTAAAAGATACTCCTCAGCAAACCCCCCAACACCCTATATTTGTACCCAAGGCAACATAACCCCCCTAGGTCTCTGTAGAATCCCGGCGTGAGCAGGTCTCGAAAATAAAAAAGGGAAAAGCGAACCAGGAAGAAACTATTTTCCAAAAAACACAACAACTGTTTTGTGTGCTTTTTTTGTACGGTGATACGTGTTTGTGTGTGGGGTTTTTTGTGTGTGTGGGGTGTTGGTTTTGGGGGGTGTGTGTGTGGGG